>CAKNXH010000611.1:32263-51673 GCA_932178445.1 Andricus quercusramuli | reverse complement strand
TTTGGAAAATACTTTGGTATTTTATTGTTGACATAGCCAACATAAAAATCCAAAATTTGGGATTCAATCAATCATTTTGTATCTTCTAATACATAATGATAAACATTACTGCTGTTTTTGGACATTCTCACATTTTTCCGTAATGTCGTAGTAGGGATGCCTACTGGACATTGCCTTCTGAAAACATACTTGACCAACATGAAGGTTGGAACAATCCTCGTTGTCGTGATTTTCGTGAGGAGACAGCTCATCACAAACTATGTGAATGTGATGCACTGGCATGGCGTGCCTCAGATGCAAATGCCTGGTGGATTTTCTTCTCGAATCAGAGGACTTTCATGGCATCTCCTGCAAATCAGTGTATTTTTTCAAGGTAAAGACTGAGCTAATGTGAGATAGTTAAATTTTTAGGGTATAGCACAATAGGTTTTGCCGCAATGTCATAGGCAGTTATTTAGATGCCCTCTCGTATAACAATAATAATTATAAGCGACTCTGCGTATTTCCTATCTTGGATTTGATTACAGAAGAAACCGCAAGTACTCTTCAATTTATGATCAGCTATTTGAGTGTAGATGTGGTTTTAATTTCACTTTAGCTGATGGTCAAATAAACAATTAGTCCTCAATTATAATCATAAATTATATAATCACACCATCCTTTCTATGAGATTGATCTTTTCCAGTGTTTTAGTTAATTCCATTGCTTGTATGCCTTTCAATAGGATCGCAATAGCTGTGTAATACTTGTGCAATATTTGCATAACTGATGTGATAGGGATTGCTCCGGGCGTAAGGTAACCAGATAAGGGACCCAGTTCTCCGGTTAATAATTATGAAATTTACTAGGGATGCCATCCTCACCGGGAGCCTTATTGCTCTTACATAACAAGAGGCTCTGATTTACTTCCTTTTTTGGCGTGGTCTAATCCAGCAAAGGATGGGAGTTTATACACCACTCGAGATAATTTAAATTTTTTATCGAGTCTATTAATTTATGATGCATCATATGACATTCTCTATCAAACTGTTTTTTTTTTGTCTAGGGCTCGCCAGAAAGCCTTAGAAACCATGCCTAACTCATTCTCTACTATCGAAATTATAGCTGTGAGATTCACTTTCAGCATCTCCACATCCTCAATAGTACAAGAAGCATTAGGCGAGACTAACATTTGATCAGTGCCCCAACGCCATTTCCCTCCTAAAAAATTTCTTGTAAATAAGAGAGTCATTCAACCCACCATTTAAAATTTAGTCGTCTTCAGTCATTTTCGAAACCACTGGTCCCAGGTGGAAATATTATATATAGTTTATATATAGTGTGAAGTATTATATATAATATTCATTTGTTTTATACATTTTTTATATAAAACAAATGAATATTATATATAATACTTCACAATATATATAAACTATATATAATATTTCCGCCTGGGGTGAATGAACTGATTATGTAGGAAGTCCCAGCACTACAAAATCTGAAATCAAACCAAAGGAATCAGCATATCAAAATATGACATCTACTACACTTTTACCCTAATGACCAAAGAGATTATATTTTTCTGAGGTGTCATTCTCAGACTCGCCATTTAAAACAACCAAATTGTATCCCTCCAAATAATTTATTGATGCCCCACTTCTGGGGTTGATCTCTTTGTCTAAGAATGAACGGAAAGGAGAAACTGCCAAGTCCTTGGGTGAAGAATAGTCAGCTCACTGACTCAATCCCTCTACACGAGAACTAAAATCATGCCCAAGAAAATAGGAATACTGGGATACACTGAGGAAATTCCATTAAATAACATCTCCAGCGTTTCGCAAACAGCCTAGCAACCTAAGGACGGCTTGAAATAAACATTATCGATAATAACTTTGAAGGCTCGGTGCCGACACTTGATAAGAACCCAATTGAAAGTAATATTTAAAATTTCATGACCGGAATATGAGCGAATAAGGTATGTATATAGCTAATCCTCTTCTCGTTCTTTCTCTCTTACTATCTCTGGCAGCTATACTCACTAGGGGAAATGTGTCTAAAACTGTCACTCCGCTGAAACGGTTGATCTTCAACAATACCTGGTTAAAAAAATTAAATTCAGTTCTGAATTACGAAATACACACCGATGACAAATGCCTTCAAGCATTGAATATGTTGAAATTACTCATGAAAATGAAACTAATATAATAAAATAGCAACTCGGATAAAATGGTCATAACCTTGTGTTTATAAATCGGTCAGACAAAAGGGATTTTGCGCCATCTATCTACTTGTGGAAGAAATATTATCCCGACCCTACTTTTGAATCTGTATTTGAATCTGTATATGCAACACTGAAAAGAAATTATTTTCAATTTTTAATCCTCTTGGGTTGGTCTACCTGCGGTCCTAGCCGATAAGCTACCTGATAGAATGTGAATTAGCATATCTTCAGAAATGCTCAGACTCGTCAGGAATGGTCAAGATGTTCAGGAATCGTCAGAACTTCTGACCATTTGTGACGATTCCTGACTTTTTTTGAGTAGGAAAATGCTACAACATTATTATATATTCATTTTTATGAGAAATAATCACTCAAACTAAACTTAAATTTCTGAACTAATTGGATAATCTTTTTAATTTAATGCAGTACTGTAACATACCCTCTCAATTCGTACCGTTTGTATTGTTAAAATTTATGATTCTGTTTTATCGTATCAAACGGTAATGTATTTGTGGAAAAATATAATTTTCCAATAATTTAGTGCAAAGAACATCGTATGTTGAAAATTGATTCTAGATTTCTCACTTTGACAACAATAATTTGTTTATAAATAATAGTTTATTGTACTTTTAAACCTTAACATGAACATATCCCATTTTAACTCATATTTTACCATATTTAGTGAAATTTGTATAATAAAAATGCTACAATGATAAACAAAATATTAAAACGTGAGATTTAACATTCTGAAAGTTGAAATGAACAGAAAAATGATCATTTTTAAGCTAATTCTTTGAGATTGACCATTTTATCTGAGCATGTTGATAAAGCGGTCAAAATACCGACATTTTTTTTTTAGTTTCTTGCAAATATACCGTACCCCACTTTCAATCACTGGACATTGAAGAAAACATTTAAAAGTACTGTTTATCAGACTCTTTTTCTAGAAATTATTCAATTCCTGGAATGATCAAGGTGATTAATTCCAACGTGTCCATTTTAGTTGCAATTCCCCTACCCAGGTGTTATTATGAAGCCAGGCCGGAGAATCTATTACTGATGACGTCGAACAGATCTCATCGAAGCATATAATATCATTATCGGTGACCGAAGAGGCAAGCACCGAGAAATCGGTTAACCCAAGCATATTCTAGAAAACGATACTCGTACGAAAGCCAGGGCTTATCCCTTACATGCCTGTGACATAGATTGCCCTCCGAACTCTCTGCAGGCCAGAGTTAGGAAACCGAGTTTCTTGACCCGCTCGTTGGTTTATTTGACTTGTCAGAAGTTGACTGTCGATGTTGTTTCGGGAACACTGTTAAGGAAACAAGTATTTCCCAAACTTGATTCCTCTTAGAGTTCGTCAATTTTTGAATTCGAGAGAGACTTCTTATCAACCAGCAGTCTCTCTTCCTTCATAAAAGCCTTAATCCTAGAAAGTTCAAACTTTTCTTTGGACATTCACAGCTTCTTTCTCCCTAGTCTCTTTCGTAGCGATGAGTCGTGACTGATACCGATGTTTTCCCCTGCGAGCTGTTCTCGCTTTTCCATAGTTAATTGCATTTTAACACAAGAGCATAACTTAATTAAAACAGGGTGACCACCGTGTCCCTTCCCCCACCGAGAGGCATCTGTAATGTGCTTAGCAGAGATCAATGTATCCGCCTCTGAGAAAGTACGAACAACACAGATTGGCAGGTCTTGATTATTTCAGGATTGTCAGGAAATGTATGCACAATTAGGTTATGAGCGCGAACACTCCTTTGTAGGGATGACATTTTTCAAAGTGGATACTTCCGCAGTTAGAGCCGAATTACTCTTTTCGGTCTGTCACATTGGGCATTTAGCAACTGTACCTCTTCTGCAATCGAATCTAAATCAGCTTCCAACATAGAGATAATTTTTTTATGACTGGGTTCAATCAGTCGACGCGAAATTCAATGAGGTTTCTAACGGTATTTTTCCATCTTTCTAACCTACTTTCTCGCTGAGATTTCCACGAAAAGAGACAGGCATGTTTTTAATGTGATTTTTTCCAGTGGACTGAAAATTCTGGCCGGTACTTTCCATGTCCATAGAAGACATAAGATTTCATTTCTGTCAGAATTTGATCAAAATCTCATTTTTAATATTGTAATAAAAAGATTGGCAATTCAACACGACGTGCAAATCAATTTTGTGTAGACCGTGGAATTTGGAACCGAGAGGAAGTTTTTATTTATTTTTTTCAAATCTAAAATTAGATTTTCCATCGCGGTCCAGAGATGATTATTATCAATTCTTACGACATTTTAACCTTCAAATTCTTCAATGATTTACCCAGAATTGCTTAACTTTTTTGGATCACACTCGTTTTCTTTGAATCAAGCAACTCAATATCTGGGTATTGTGTTTTTTAAACTCTAATTTGCACTTTTCATTGTTTAATTCTTATTAAAAGTCAGGAGTGGACTTCTGTTTTATCTTCAAATAGTGACTTTGATTTGACAGATTGTTTTCTCGCTCTGCTGGAAAATTCCTATTTTACTGGATTTGTTCTGCAACCCTTCAATTATAACAGACTTAAATCATATTTAAGTAAAGTTTTCAGAAAAAACGTAAGACAAAGAGAATTTTTCAGAAAAAAAGACCTATTGGAACCAAGAAGAGATAATAAAACATCCATGTTGATGTTGATGCTGGTACACTTCGAACAAAAAATGTTCTTCAAATTGTGCGTCCACTGCATTTCTTGCTTTCAAAAGTTCAAATACTTATAGCTTTGTCAGTGTTTTCCATTCAATATAGTTAGCAGAAATTTTCACTCAAGTCAAGAGTCTAGTAGTGTAGATTTAGAAGGCCAATTTTATATGAAGAGATCCTATGAACAAATATTTTTTATATTTCCTTACAAGTAATAACACATTTTTGGAAATCTTCAGTTAAAAAACATGGCTTGACGAAAAAGTAAGAAAGAAATTTTATTTTAATTTAACTTAAAAATGGTCTAACCAACAGTTTAAAATCTTTATTATCTCGAAAGCAATACATAATTTTAGAAAGAATACAAAAGTAAAAATATGAATTTGTATGAATGGTGATTATTATTATAAACGACCGCAAAGATAATATTTCCATGAAAATGGATTAAAATGTTGCAAGCCTTCAAGGTTACAAATGCATTAGGAATTTTTTATGTTTTTAGTGTCTTTATTTCATTTCGCAATAAAATATATGTTTATAATTTATCGCGTCGCAACTCAAACTTCATTATTTTCCTCAAGAAGGTTTTAAATTTGAAAAGTTAACCATACTCGCCTCGGCCGACTGATCCTCCCTTATGGCCTATTACATACGTTTTACCAAATATTGTCTTGTAGGATGGAAAACATAAGGTGAATAAAGGTTCAATCCACGCAGAGTCATCACTTTTTCGCCTATTAGGCTAAATGATTGATTATTTCACTTTCTCTGGTGTATATTTGATGAAAAACTTCTCTTTTTGTAGTGTACTATTTAGTAATTCTGTTCCAAACGATACCTTGCCGTAAGGGTACCGGTTTTCAGTCCATTCCTGACCCATTCCGACTGTCCTGTGATGCTGACTTTATTGCAGGGAAATTTTCTCACACTTTTCTGTTTCTCCAACCTTTCTTTCTGAACAAATTGTTTTGAACAGATGATAGTGCTGGGGCCTGTTGTAGATCTATAATGTCAGTGTTACATTGACCAGCAGACGAACACGGACGAGAGCTTCTGCACAGGCGCACTAAAGCCACTTTGAGAAAAAGATATTTTCAGTCTGGGTTGTAGCAACATTCACGAGGAATGACGAAAAATACGAAAAACAACGCCAAAAATCACGGCCTCAAGCTCGACTGCCAGAAATTAATATTTTATACGGCCGTCGATAGAAGCATAGCCTTTATAACTGCTGCATTTAGTACAGGGTCCAGCGGGGCCATGGCCCCATGGCCCCCACTAACTAGGGGCCCCCCACCAATTCGGAAACAATTAAAAATTTTCCATGCACACGGCTCCTACTTCGATGACCTTTTTTTTTACAATCCAGTCCCTGGTCACCGCTTAAGGGCCCCAACATTCTAAACGGCCCTGGGGCCCCCACAACCCTAAATGCGCCCCTGCCTTTAACATACATTACAATTGCGATCGTGGCTCAGGAGATAGTACTTCAGGCTTCCGTGCAGGAGGCTTGGAGTTCCATCCCTGTGCTCCGTCCACCTTTACCTGACCGTCAAGGACCACGGATACCAAAGTGGGTGAGGCTCACTCTGCTGTGCGAAGAGTTCCGCGTCATTCACCAAGCGATGGGGTATGTCACCTCAGAGGAACATTTCCAGAACGTTGCAAACAACGATCATATGCACCGAGATTTGAACTGGATGAAGGACCCAGCTTTATAGCCTGATAGTCAGGGGGCCCTATCGACCTCCCTAGCGAACATTACAGCCAAACAATCAAATTTCTTGACGCAAACGGTTTTTCTTGAATATCTTTGTTTAACCCAGAAAGCATATATATATATTTTTTCAGTTTGCACGGCAGTATGGGTGCTAAAATAATGAAATAACTTTGGAGTTCACTTCAATTTAGGATCAATTATTTGATGTAGCTGTGATCTAAATTTTAATTGATCTGTATGATATTTGCGTAAGAGATGTGATTTTTTGATGTGAATTTTTCTTTCGAAAATTGAATACTGCTTCAGTTTTCTCTCTAATATGTTTATTTTTTTGTTTCAGACATATATCGGAAAAATATTCAAGAAAGTCTTAGCTAGAGCTACCAGATTTGGTACTATATAAAAAGTAACAAACACTTCTTAGGCGTCGTAATACATTTTTGGAATAATAAATTACTTAATAATGAATATAAAGAAA
Organism: Andricus quercusramuli; assembly: GCA_932178445.1. Lineage (NCBI taxonomy): Eukaryota > Metazoa > Arthropoda > Insecta > Hymenoptera > Cynipidae > Andricus > Andricus quercusramuli. The sequence goes on along the minus strand of CAKNXH010000611.1, from coordinate 44,590 downwards.
AATGGGTTGCTGCATCAGCTTACAAAGTTGAGCGGCCTCGAAGACCACCCAAGTTTAAGGGTTCTATACACAGGCATTATGTGATTTGAATCTCGGCATTATTCTATAATCTATTCGGAGGGATGATAGTGTTGGCAGCGTTGGTTGGGGTAGGTTGCATGCCGCGGACGTACTGCGTTTAGCGTTCAGCATGCACGCCAACCTCTAGTTCCACCCTCCTGATAGTCTTCCACCATCAAGTTCCACCCTCACCAACCCCTCTTTTGATTAAGGTCGAGAGGGTTTGTATTCCTGACAGGGCTGTTGATCGTCGTTACCGCTTATTTACCATATAATTCAAGGAGTATCTATTTCATACCGGCGTTCGGAAAGTGATAGGTCATTTAAAGAGCGATTTAACGTTGAGTGATGTTTGTTTATGATATACAGGCAATTCAGAAATTTTCAAACAGAAACAGAAAGATTCATTTTTTCGTCAACCATTATATATAGAGTGGCCTTCAGAATATACGTTATTCATCTCCCAGGTAACAATATCACGTGTCAAAAAAAATTGCCCTATTAGAAATATTTTAAAGATTGCAGAACATTTCAAATTAAAAAGTAACGAAATTTTATGAATGTGTGTTACCGAACTCGATAACACGATACATATTTTGTCAAAATCGAAAAAATACGTATTTAAAACAACGCGCTCTCAGAAAAGGTTGGACAAACAAAAAGTTCTTTCAACATCTTAAAACCAGTAAAGTACTGGTTATGAGAGAAATCAGTATTTAAGTACTGACTTTTCCTAACATTGTTTACAACTTCAAATGAAGTAGGGATACAATTATAAGAAAAGTTCCATTTTATGTTTGTCAAATGCATTCACGAGTGTAATCAACAGATTCATTATATAATGTAAATACGTTATGTAAATAATTTAAAAGAAAATTGTGGGACAGTCACTTGGTAAAGTCAGCGATTCTCAAGGAGTGTGCTACCGTCGAGTAGAGTAAAGGACGCTTACTCGAACGGTGTTGGTATTTTAGTTCTATTTCGGCTGGTTATTTTTGGAATATGAATCTCCACGTATAGCCTCAAATAAGGTCAATCTAAAAGTAATTGCACATCCCGTTTCTCTCTATTAGGTGTTTCGGAGATGCCCCCGGTTATTTTTATCCAAAAAGAAAAAATTCGTATTACGCGTTTCTAAAAAAAAGATTTTTTAATTTTTAACAATTAAAATTTTCATTTTTCTCGAAAAAGACGCACAATTGTATACTATTCAGATGATTAAATAGTTTAGTTCAACAAATTTTTCCAAAATACATGTTATATGAGATTATCAAGGTTCCTGCGCTTCAATGTCAGGAAGAATGGGTTTTTATTTCTAAAATTGAAGAAATATAATTTTTACCGATCCTTAATCTCATTTTTCTCGAAAACGAAGCTAAATAGGAATGCCAATTCATGGTTCAAAATTGTTCTTCTTCCTGAAATCGATGAAAATGCATTCTTACCAGATGTATATCTTGTGTGTTTTAAGAGAAATTTTCCAAAAAATATTAAAAATTTATTAAAGTGACTGAAATAGGATTTAGCTTGACGAACTTCAGGATTTTATCTATATAAACCTCTGTCTTTTTTTTAGTTGAGGATCAATTTTGAAAATCGACCCCTTTCCTGAAACAAAGATATTATAAACCTAGATGCAGCACCTCACTGAAAAACCTATAATAGGTTCCAAGAACTGAAAAAATGCCATTAGTTGAAAAGACGTGGAGATATCTCTGTCTCTTTTTAACCACTGGCATTTTTTTTAGTTCTTGGAACTTATTATAGGTTTGCTAGTGTGGTGCCGCATCTACGTTCATTATATCTTTACCTAAAATCTGTGAAATGATACTCTTACCAGATATTTATATTGTGTATTTATGGTTTATTTGAACATTAGTCGATTTTTATCGATCGAACACAAGACAAATATCTGGTATGGATATCATTTTATATATTTTAGGAAGGAGGACGAGTTTGAATAATGTTATTCAACTGAGAAGAAGACGTTTTTAAAAATGAAATCTTGAAGTTCTTCAAACTAAATGCTATTTTGACCGCTTTAATAGAATTTTGATATATTTTTTAAAACATATAAAATATACATCTGGTAATGGTACATTTTCATGCATAGATTCTGGGAAGAAGAACAATTCCGAACTATGAATTGCCATTCCTATTTTGCTTCGTTTCCGAGACATATAAGATTTTGAATCGGTGAAAATTATATTTCTTTAATTTTAGAGATAAAACCCCATTTTACTTTACATTGAAGTTGAAGAACCTTAATAATCTCATGGAATATTTCTCCACATAGTCAGTGAACTAAAAACACACGTTTCTAAAAATAGAATGTTGATGTTTGTCAAAGTAAATGCAATTCAGTCGATTTCTGTTGATTTTGTTTATATGTTTGGAAAAATTTATTGAAATAATATATCAATATATCTTTTTTCTCAAAAACGCGTGATACGATTTTTTTCTTTCTCAGCCCTAGGCGAGGGGTCGACCACTTTGACTTTTCGTGTACGAGGAATATATTCCCTGAAGAATATTCGGGAATATAGAGAATATAACGGAATATTTGAGAATACAAAGAATATGAAGAATAAGGGAATATGAAGGAATATGTAGGAATATGAGAGAATATGAGAGAATATGAGAGAATATGAGGGAATATGAGGGAATATGATGGAATATGAGAGAATATTTCAGAATATATTTAAATTGAACCGCTGGCGATCAAAAGGGGATACGCCCGAAACGCCGTCGTTTTAGTTGGCCCCTGGGTCATATTTTTTTTCAGTTCAAATTTTAATTTTTTAATAACATATCCCAATAGGAAATTTTATTGTGCATATTTTTAGTCCTATAAATAAATGTGATAACTTTATTAGTTTTCGAAATAATCAAGAAAATGTTACTTTTTTCTGGAATCGCAAAATACGAATTTTTTGTCTTCAACTCGCCACAAGTTCTACAATAATAGGAATTTTGTGATAAAAATTTCAGAAAGTGTGCACCATCATATAACGAAACTAACGGTATTTATAGAATTTCAATTGATTCTCACTAAAAATTTATAACGATTTTTATTCTTCTCATTGCGTAAATTAGATATTCAAAGTTTCAAACGCTTCAGGAGTCGAACGAATTTTCAGAAAATTAAAATTAGCGGTCACCTAAACTTTTGTTAGGATTCAAGGAAGTTTTTTGGAAAATATCAGGCAATTATGTTTTATAGTTTTAAAGTGACAATTGATTTAAGATCTCAGCGCTGTCCCGTACGCGTGCTAGCTCGTCCTGCAATATCAACGTCTATATAACAGCCGACGATTGGAAGGTTAAGCCGGACACCAAAACAAAAAAGCATATGTTTATTTTGATTCTCTGATAAAGAACATAATGCACAGAAGCATTATTGTAAAAAAGTGTTAGCATATAATATTCTGTTTAGGATAGTTTAAGTTTACTTAAAATAAAAAGAACCTAAATATGGGTCGAGGCAGGAAAAGAAATAGGTGTGAAGAAAATTGGTTGAAGAATAAGAAAAAATGTTCCTGAAATAAGGTACTACTTAAAAGTATTAGAGAAAATTAAAAATTAACTTTTCTGATAATTTTAATATCCTATTATTATTTTTTATTTGATTTCTTAATAGCTTTTTCTAAAAAATCTTGTATTTTAAAACTAGTTTAAAGAGTCTAATATAATCTTTTACATTGAATTCTACTATTGAAAATGTAAAAAGTTTTAAATATCAAATTATCACGAAATTAATGGAGAACATTCAATGATTAGATGTTTCTTTTAATCAAAAAGTTTACAAAACTTATGTTATATTGTAGGGGAAGGAATATATTACTAAATCTAAAACTATAAAGGACGGTGTAAAAGAAAAGTAAGTTTTAATTTTTATAATTTGTTATTGAAAAATAATAAACAAATGTAAATGATAATGTCTTCATTATTATTTTGATAGCCGGCTTGACCTCCCAATCGCCCGCTGTTATACATACGTTGATATTGCAGGACGAGCTAGCACGCGTTCGGGTCGGTGCTGAGATCTTATATCAATTGTGGCTTTAAAACTATACAACATAATTGCCTGATATTTTCCAAAAAACTTCCTTGCATCCTAAAAAAAGTTTAGGTGACCGTTAATTTTAATTTTCTGAAAATTCGTTCGACTCCCGAAGCGTTTGAAACTTTCAATATCTAATTTACGCAATGAGAAGAATAAAAATCGTTATAAATTTTTAGTGACAATTAATTGAAATTCTACAAGTCAGGTTAGTTTCGTTATATGATGGTGCATATTTTCTGAAATTTTTATCACAAAATTCCTATTATTGTAGAACTTATGGCGAGTTGAAGACAAAAAATTCGTATTTTGCGATTCCAGAAAAAAATAACATTTTCTTGATTATTTCGAAAACTAATAAAGTTATCACATTTATTTATAGGACTAAAAATATGCGCAATAAAATTTCCTATTGGGATATGTTATTAAAAAATTAAAATTTGAACTGAAAAAAAATATGACCCAGGGGCCAACTAAAACGACGGCGTTTCGGGCGTATCCCCTTTTGATCGCCAGCGGTTCAATTATGTATATTAAATTACATATATATACATACATGTCATATATACTAAACTTACAGTTTACTATCACGTGACGTAAACTTATCGCTTCTTTTTAAAAGCCTTAAACGTTGATGAAATCTTTGAAAAAAGTCCTTTATCAACAGTAAGAGAACCGCTTAGTACTCGAGGACGAGGAATAGTACATACGTAGTACGATATGTTATGATAGCCAGGCAAAAACGTAAAATCAGGCTGAAGTAATGAATTATTTTCAGCTTGGAATGAATACCACGAGCACAGACATCCCACACCTTTTCCTTCTTTAGGTCCTTGGACAGGTGCTGAACATTTGGAATATTGCAACTCCCTCGATGTATTTCCACTCATATAACCAAAAGCTAACACTCTTCCAATTAGAAATGATTTTGTATCGCTTGTTGAAAAAACACACCAGTCATCGTCGTATACGGTTTCTTCTCTCGTTATTGACGCCATTTCCGGATATGGAGTATTAAAAGATCCCTCAATTTCAGGAGCCTTTACTCGTTGTAATCGGTCACTGCTCAGTTTTGTGCCATCTTTATTGAAGAGATAACATAATGTTGTTTTCTTTATAATCACTGGGACCTGAAGACCATCCAAGACTTTTACGTATATACTATTCGGTGAAAGATCCACATTCTCAAAAGTTTTAATTCCTAGAGCACCACTGGATACTATGCATAGATCTTCGCATACATCGTGAAACTCAGTTTCTGTTACATTGATATCAGCTTGTTCTTCAAATTGTTCGTCATTACTAATGTCTGTTAATACTGGTAAACATCCTTCGTCTTCGTCCACATCAGGCTCAGATACAAAAGATTTGAAAGAGAATGCAGGTTCCGGAATCTCTGAAAATGTCATTCCAACACTTTTAGCACGAAAAAGGGCAAATGACTTGGCTTCAGAAATTATTTTTTCGATGTTTTCATTATTTGGTAATATAAACAGTTTAGATTCTTCAGATTGAGTCTTTGGTGAGCGATGAATAGATGGAAAGGAATATTTATCACCAAGAGTAACTTCCGTTTCAGCTTGAAACTCAATGCGACGGATACGGTGTAAGAGTTCTAGCATTGTGAAATTGACAACAGTTGACAAGGTGGAAGTCATGGATCTTGCACAGCGAAAGAATTGTTCACAACTTTGGCTGCTGTACAACCAAGGTAGAAAAAGTAAATCCTCTTCTGTGGCGCGGAGTGCATTAATGACTTGAATGAGTGCATGGCCATTTATTTCAATGCACATGTAAGTGTTGGTCGTCAGAAAATTTTCTTTGAGTAAGTAGCCATTATCTTTAAGCCATTTTCGCCACAATCGAAGAAAAAATATCCATCGCCCAATAAGGAAAATTCTTTTTTCTGGACGCAAAGTTTTGTCCATGTAGGAGGAAATGATGTCTCTGCTCATTTCTAGATAAGTAGCAGTACCAGTGCTTCCAGCAATATGATCATTCAACAGATTTCCGAAATTTTCTTGATACATCTTTTCCATTGATCTGAAATTCATTTTATCCATACCATTCAAATCTGTTTCACACAGATTATGTTGATCTTTGCTGATTGTCCTTACTAGGTTTCTGACATGCGCAGGTGAAACTAGGAAATTACCTAAAGGTAATAATATAGAAGCCTTCAAAAATCTAGTTCTTAATTTGGTACCAATATGAATGTGATCTTGCACACAAATCGTGGAACTTAACTCGCAAGCTTTGAACCATGGCCACCTCGAAGGCCATTTACCTGATTGTTCGATGGAAAAGGTGTATTTCTGCATACTACTTAAAAGTCGAGTATCGCCGTCTGAGGAATAGCCCAAAATGGAAATATCATATTTCTTAGCTTCCTTAGACATCCACTTCCATCTATTAGCCACATCAACAGCTTGAAACTTGTTATTGCTTCCAAATAGTGCAACGCAAAAGGTAGGAGCTTTGTCACACAAAGGTTGCGCCATGATACAATAGGCATAATTACTTAGTGGATACTTTTCAAAATAGCTGCGTATCTGTGCTGCTGAATTAGCTGGGAACGATCCAATTTCTGGTAATCCTTCAGAATTAAGATTGGGAACAAAACCAACGATCTGATTAGTAGCTGTGTCATATTGTGCTCGATGTATGATTCTGGTTCCATCTTCGCTGATCCATATTTTCTTTGGATAGCCTCTTGTAGAAAGAAACTTGGATAACTGGTCGAAGCGTATCTCACATTCCCTTGGAATTTGTTTATTATGAGCGTAAACACGCTTCAAACATGTTATTGATGGTAGTGAACCGGGAAGATTGTTCCTTAACAAGTTGTACTGTTTCGGTCCTCCAACTTGGAATATGTAGCGTGCCATCAATTTGATATCACTTGTATATCTCTGTCCGTGATTCTTGTTTTGGCTGTTCTTCTTTCCATCTGTGATCAAGCTTACCATGAAATTGCTCATATTTTCTAGATCATTGGTTTTTTTGCTTCCAGCCATTTTAATTGCAGTTAAGTTTTCAACCTTTAGTCTTAATGCTGCATTTTCTTGTAGGACTGAAGGTAGGTCTCTCGAGGGATAAAAATCTGTAATGGCAAAGCAACTGGAGGCATTTTTAGACAGTTTTCTTTTATTTCTACCTGACCTACTCCAGTCTGTGGCTCCGTCTTTCTTGTGACATACCTGTTCAACTGAACTGTCAATATTCTGAGAGACAGCTGCCACACACTGTTCCTCTTCTACAACAAAAAAGTCTGATTTTGAATAGATTGATTATTATTCTGTTCTGAGTTAGATTCTTCATCAATATCAGAATCGCTATCAATTCGGTTCCTCTTTTTTGCCTTTTTGTTAAGTCTGCTCAGAGGTTCATCATCAGGTACATATTCGAGAACTTGTTCTACTGCCAGAGATGATTCTTGCACAGTCTTCTCAGTACTAGCAGTATTATTTTCGTTTTCATCTGATGATGCAGGTTTCTTTTCAGTCGGAAGGCCATCCCCATCAGGTTTCTCAAAGAAAACTTCAACATGTTCAAGTGGATCAAGAACATTTCCATCAGCACTTCTATTACTTACATCTTCGGGAACAATTTTCTTGGGGCACTGCTTCTTAAAAGATGACATAATATCCTGAGACCCTGAATTCTTATTTTTCTTATTACAATTTCTCATATGCCTGTAGTAGTTATTGGTTTGCCATGGCCCTATTCCTTGTTTCTTTATAGTGAAATTAGTCATACAAAAAAGACATTTCACTTTTGCGGAATACCCTTCCTTCCCATCGGACTGAAAATCGAAACTTTTGGGTCCAGAGGAAACTTCAAAAGTAGCTTCAACATACTTTTGAAGAAATTCGTCCAAACGAGATTGTACCTTCTTTTCTTCTAGTAATGTTACGGTTGGAGTTACGCGATGAGTTATTGTCGGAGTTCTTATTGAAGGAGAGGTCGCATGATCTGAAAAATTTGGTTGGTCAAAGAAAGGAGTCGTCCCGGTAGTCCGCCTCTGTCTATTTGAAGCCTCCAGGAAGTGCTTGCCTACACGCTTGAGAAGTGCTTTATGACCTGTTCATAAAAACATAAAATTAGGCTTGAAATATTCTTGAAAAAAATCAATGAGTTATCAAGCAAGCAAAATATTTCAGGGCCCATTTATGTACCACGTGAACAGTTTTGAAAAGGAGGCGGGGGTATGACGAAAGTTCATGATTTTCTGCTTGAAAATTCAACCATTTCGTAAAAAATTTAACAATTTGGTTGGAAATGTATGTATTTTGTTGAAAATTCGTCTTTTTTATAGAAAATCAATTTTTTCTATTGAAAATGCAACTGTTTGGTTAAAAATTAATCTATTTTAGTTGAGGATTCAAGTATTTCGTTGAAAATTCATTTTTGTTGGTAAAATGCAACTGATGTTTATTTTAAATGAAATTTTTTTTATGAAATATAATTTATAAAACGATCCGTTGAAAATTCATCTTTTTAGGTTGAAAATTCAACTCCTTGGTTGCTAGTTGAATTATTTTTTAAAAATTTCATTTTTTTTATTCATGATTCACAATTTTAGTTGGAAATTCGTATTTTTGAATACAAAAATAATGTTTTCAACTTAAAATTCAACTATTTTGTAGAAAAAACGTCTTTTTTATTCAAAACTAATTCTCCTAAATGAAAATTTAACTATAACATTTTTGGTTAAAATTGCTTTTTTTTAGTATGAGAATTTAATTATTTAGTTTAAGATTTTTGGAAACGAAGCAAATATAAACAAAAAATGTTTCAAATAAAATTTAGACTAACATCAAATCCATTATTCAAAGCATTTAGTTGAAAATGTATGAGCTTATTTTGAAAATTCATCTTTTTAGTATGAAATACATCTTTGTGGTTGAAAATTCAACTATTTGGTTAAAAATTGATTTATTTTTTTTTTTAATTTCCCTTTTTGTTTGAAAATTTAACTAACAAAGGGGGTATGTGGTACAGAATTTAAAAAAAAACTTACGTTATTTATGTACGGCCCCGAATCAGCCACTGAGACAATTTTCCGGTATGCTGTAATTTGCTGCATTGGCGCACATATTATTTTAGCTAATTAGCGAAGAAGATGAAAAATATTTTTCAAGGTGAAGTAAAAAAATAGTGGCATTAGCGAAAAATCATGAAAAATAGTATATTTGGTTTAATTTTTTTAAATAGTAGCTTTTGGTTTCGTAGCTTTTAAATATCAAGAATATCCATATTTGTATGGATATTTCAAGCTTGTCCGCACGGAGTGAGGAGGGGGAGGGGCTGGGGGGTACTGGCGGTAGAAAACTGTCCACGTGGTATATGGTCGGAACTTTACTCAACTTACCTTCTAAAAGTTCAAACAATTCAGGTTTAGTTTTGAAGATTCCAAAATATGCTTCTTTTTCGGAGCTTTCCAGGATAACAGACATTCTGGTCCTCATGAATTCCTCTAGCTTCTTAAAAGTAGCTTCTGACTTACTCTCACAAAATTCTGAGAGTAAATTTTTGTTATCATATCCAAGACCTTTTAAAATATTCCGCAGTTGCAACGGAATATCAATGCCTGTTAATAAAAAGACTTCTTGCCACAAATCCGCTTCTGTCTGAGTAGACTGATTCTGTAGAAAAAAACCGCAATCTTTAGCGATATAGCAATCACTAAAAATATAATAAAGATAGAAAATATAGAGTAGCTCACCATTTCTAAACAAATTTTTTGTTTTTTACTGGCTTCACTAACGATAAACACGATGCACGCAGTTACATAACCTAAAAAGTGTTATTCATTGTATGGTTATGTTTCCGGAAATCTACATAATCCAATACAGAAATTATCAACAGACTTGATCTATTTTGAATCGCAACACTATAAGTGCATGCTTTTTACAAAATAAAGCGAAAATTTCCTTTTTAATAATGTACTGATACGATCACACGTCAATTAAAGATATAGATTGGCGCTTGCGCATCACTGACTCTGACCTCGACTATGACTAAAAATCGGCAAAGGTTCCAGATAAAAAGCTATAGGATGCTATACGAATACAATCGGCGAACGGAAGGGAAGAATCAGAAAATTGGGGAATATAATATTTCAAAATTTTGTGAATATTTAGGAATACTTCGGAATATGTGGGAATATGTAGGAATATGAGGGAATATTTGGGAATATAAAGAATATGAAGAATATTTGGGAATATAAAGAATATTTGGGAATATAAAGAATATTTGGGAATATAAAGAATATCAAGAATATCAAGAATATCAAGAATATCGAAAGAATATATGGGAATATTCAGTGAGTGTACGAGGAATATCGGAGTGGTCGACCCCTCGGCCCTAGGTAACCGCAGGCCATCCCCAAAAACACACACAAAAGAGGAATTGGATGTGCATGTACTTTTAAGTTGAACTTAATAGAGTCTAGCCGTGTCTCATGAACACTTTTAAAGATTTTTATAGAATAAAATGGAACAAGTGGAACTTTAATACTGATGATATCTTCCATATCCTGCATTTTTGTGGGACTTTATTGAAGATTTTATTGGGACTCCACTGGCACTTTTTTACTTGAGGTCCTGGCTATACCAATATTAGTCTAATAACCAGCTCAGTGCTACTGGAATGTTAAAAGTGGAACTAATAATTTGGGCAGTCCTATTTTATTACATACATTCTTGCTTATATTTAGAGACGTTTACTTGAAAGCTTCTAATGTGTCTCCTAAGGTTTCACATTTTTCTTGTATCACTTCCCTATTCCTTTACTTACCCACCACACACTTTATTGTTTGTAAAACGGGGACCTACAGTTCAAGGTAGGTTCCGAACCACCAAGAGTAACAGCTTCGAGTACGTAGAAAAACTTTTTCTCTAGAAGTACCGGTCCCACGACTCTCCGGAGACGGAAAACTCCCTTTCTAGGCTAGTGTTCACCGCATGGGCGGTCGAGGCTCTTCCAGAGTGCGAGGCGGGAATCAAACCCGCAAGCCAACGGAGTGGGTCCAAAGCCTAGGCCTTAACCCCCACGACCATCGTCCCACTCTTTTGAGAAGTTCACTTAAAATATTTAAACGAAATCTCGGGAGTCTACGGAAAACAGTTTCCAACATGGGAAACCGCCAAGCTTTTATTATCCTAACTCAGATAGTTTCGTTCAAGCGTTCAATTTGCACACAAAATAAATTTATCCGCCGCTGTGTGGAACATTTGAGTTATTTTTATCTGCTGATCGATATGAACTATCGATCCGCGGATGGAAATGGCAATCTATTCTTTTACACAGATGTAAAATTTATCTAGCGATGAACAAATTTTATTTTTGCTTGAAATAAGATATTGCACCTAAACTGTCTGAAGGTAGAACAAAAAAAGATTGTAGTTTTTTTTTGAAGTGATATCTATTTCAAATACATGATTTAATACGAAAATGAATCTTGACATACGAAGTACACTTATTGATTGATGACGGGAAATTGGAGGTGACAACGCATTTAGTATGCATGGCCGTGTATCACTGATCGAGTCACCATTCAAAGTTGCTTTCGATGCCATGTCGACTCACCCTTCGCTGTATTGTATATACAATGTGCAATTGAATATGGATAGTATACTATCCAATTTTCAGCAGTTCTGGAATTGGACTTTGTCAATATCAATCGACACGCAACTATTTATTGGTTGGTCGTAGATGGTGAAACTATACTTTCCCGCAGCACATCGCGCAGTCTATAAATTACCCAGGAGATAGTCGCGGAATCCAGCAGTATGATTAAATAGTGCACACGTAAATCGTACACTTGTATTCCAGAGGAAAGCTTTGAGTCCTCGGATGCCCGTGAATAATTGCCGTTATATCATGTAACTGTCTCTTTCTATGCTGGATACCACTCGTCCTACTCACTTCATGTGGTCGCTGGACGTCCCGCATCATCAGGTTGCTACTGGAACTGCGGATGTATGAGCAAGCTCCCGACGCTAAGTAATTGAGCATTCGAAACTTTTACTTTGACGGCCTATTTCTGTTTATGTGGACATCGTAGTTGAATAAAAGTAGCGGGATCATTCAAGGAATAGTTTTATTTTAGACCAATTTTTATTGAGCCACGTTTACTTTCGAAAATTGTTTACTATGAAAATTTTCGGTTTTACTATTTTAGCCATCTTTATTATACT
>CAKNXH010000611.1:10961-26499 GCA_932178445.1 Andricus quercusramuli | reverse complement strand
TGACCACCCATCTCACGGATGTGAGACGTGGCCATAGGTGTATTTTACCGCGGTTCTACTGGGGGCCATTGACATTTTTTCCAGATGGATGTTGCTCTTAGTGGTACCCTGCGGTGGTTGTTTAACTTTTTTTAATTATATATATATATATATATACTATACGTTGGATAAAATCACACAGAACGCCTCTTGGCCTGCGTCTGTATCATTGGGGTTGACCATATATTACTTAACGTAAATTTCGAAAGATTTTGGACCCACGCTCACCCTATGTAATGCTTCTTTCGACCTTTCTTGCAGTTTTTCACCACTTCTATAACAATAGGCTAAACCCCTTTCGACCTAAAGGCGTTATCTAATATATGGATGACCTCATACATCAGCCTCCTATCACTCAGGTAGATGTCCAGTATTAGTGAGGGGTACTCTGGTGTTTCCCTCTCTCATAATGCATGATCAGCTCTCACCTTATATAGTTGAGCTATATTCAGCTGCTTTACCTTTCTCGCAACATCCAGTATGTCCGCCATGCCATCGAACGTTAATCGTCCGTTACGGGTGCCTCATACACTATTTCACCTATGGCTTTTCCAAAGCTTCTTACACTTGCTTTTTATTCATGGCCTTGGTTAGGTTTCGTTCAGATCTCATTCAGGTTTTGTTCAGCTCTCTGGTATCTATCAGATGAGCCCCAAGTATTCGTTGTCTAAGCCAAGCTAATGCCGGGCACTGATGTTAGACATGTAGGGATGTTTTGTCATCCCTGGCGCTTTTCCTGCATTTGTCGAGGGGTTGAATCCCATTCTGTTCATGTGATACAATTCAAGCGATTGTGAGCTCCTGAACCACCATCCTTAGGTCTTTCTTGGGCAATTTCAGGATTTCCCTGTCTCTGTCCATCCTGTACGTATAGCACAGGACGTCTTTCGCCTGACGGCATCCCTGGGTTTATTTTAAGTACTCCTGGTGCTTCCTGCAAATGAAGTTTTGGATAGTCGTCCCAATGTAGCAAGACTGGTCCATTTTTTCATTGATCTTGATCCCTGTTTGACCAGGCACCCATATAAGAATCACGTTGTGCTTTTCTGCAAGTTGGTTTAATGCCTTTTTGCATGCAAAAGTCAGCTCTGATCTTATACCTGATTTTCAACAGCTTAGCTGTCTGAGCAAATTGTAAAGCAGATTCTCATAGATTCCTGCTACGGAACTCGTCTCTTCTTTGGAGGGATATGATTACTTGGGATTCAGATACTGAAGGTCTTAGTGAATTTGAAACGTTTCGCTGTTCTGTCTTGCCTCATTCCTAGAATTGGCGGTCTACTGATGTGACTTATGGACCTAGTGTGTTTAGTCGTCCAAGTCCATATATTTGCTATTGCCACACGTCCCATCGCGCAAGCCACTCTCGCGGTTATCGCAACATGTAGGGGCTCTTCACAGAGCATGTGAGGATGCGCCCCGCTGATTAGGATTTCAATGTCATTCGCGTATCTCAGCATACAATACCGTTCTGCATTTAGTCTAGGCACGCGGCTGTCCATTAAAATGAACCACATCATCTCGTTTTAAATCGCTTCTAGCGGAGCATGCTTCCTATCCAGCTTAGTAGCTGGCCTGACACACCACACCTTGAAGCCTACTGATATATGTCTTAAGGCGGGCTAGTGCTGAAGGTTCTCTCTTTGTCCAAGAAGGTGCTCACAGCATACTCTCCTTGTTCAAGTTGTTGCTTCAATTTTGTTAGGGCAGTATGAAGCGCAGTTTCTACACAGCGACCCGCATGAGAGGCATACTGCCCTCTGTACAGTAGAGAGACTAAAAGAACATCTTTACTGATATATATCTCGACTATTTTTTCTAGTGTGTTAAGAACAAAGGACGTCAAACTTATTAGCTGAAAATCGTAAGCAGCAGTATAGCCCTCTTTCCCAGGTTTGAAAATGAAGGCCTCTCTGATATCCTTACATGCCGGTGGCACATATGTTTCACGACGATGCTTGCCATAAATATTTTCGTTAGTGGGGGAAGACGGAGTCCATGCCCTTGTGTAAGAGCATTGGGTAGTCGTTATCCGCCGCTGATGATATAAAGGAGCAGAAGGACCCGACGGCCCATTCTACTTTCTTGATATTAACTAACTTTACGGCGAAATTCTAGTCGGCCTTCTCTATGCCCTCGTCCCAGATTTTCTCCTTACGATCGGTTTCAGTTAGTTGGAAACCTAGGAAGTATACTGCCATCATATAATTTAGAGCTTCTTCGTCTTCGGCAAACGCACCATCTGGAATCATCTTATATTCCTCGCAGAAGCTCCTCCAATATTGCTATTTGAATCTTCTTATATTTTCCTAGTATTCAGTATGAATCATCTTGTAGATGTCCCAGTCTGAAGGCAGTTTTGTTCAGCTTGTACTGTTGCACATCGTTCTAGCCTTTTTACGGAGTTTCTTCAGTCAAGTGTACCGTCGCTTTTGGGGAATTCCACGAACATACCTTGAGTTCCACCTTCTATAAGTCCCAGGGTTGCTCCTGTGATTTCTGATCTTAGAAACCTTGTCGGAAATTTTCCAGCCCACTATCTTATTCCTAAGTTCTTCCAAGCATGGGGTCAAATCGAGAACCTCACTCTAGTTTCAAATCGGGAATGTGGGAGTATGATCACAATTACAGATCTCCAGCTTAGTACGCAAAAGGTATTCAAGTAGATATCTTCCTCTGTCGATGAGGTTTGTGCTCCTCCACACTGTATGGATGGAGTTTGCGTCACAGCCCACCAGCAGAGGAGTACTATTCTCCTGGTAGTGCTGAATTAGAGCCTGGACCTCTCTTGGAGGTGAGAGTGCCTCTAGTCTTTCTGCGCTTTCACCCATGAGTCTCACTTTAATAACGGTGATGTCCCAAGGGCAGATCTTAAAAACTGAAATTGCATCCATACCCTTGAGGCTTTTTTGCGTAATTGCCATGCGCCTGGCTAGGGCCGTCAATCCACCCTTGCTGTAGTGCAAGTTCATCTGCATCATTGAGATTCCCGTCTCTGCCATTGATATACTATTTTTGGGCGTCTCTTGATGCTTCTTTGCAGCGAGGGTCAACGAGGGATTTTTGACACTCTGGGCACGCCTAAAGAACTCGAATTTGTTCTCCGTCATCTGTGTCGACAAATCGGAGATGGTGATGCCTACTTTTAAAAACGTATTGTATCTGATTTTCTGGCTCTGAGTATGACACGTTCACCTAGAAGCGAAAGTGTGACCGCACCTAAAAACGTCCCTTGAGGGGAAAAAATGGTCTCATTTCGATTTGGCGCTCGACACTATTATGGCACTGGTTCAATACTCCAGCCTCGGACAAGATTCCTGGACAGATGAGACGCGAAGTAGCCATGGTAGTTAAATTCTTTGACGTTTGTGCCAATTTGCGTACACTGGTTTCAGAGGATGACGAGCATTCTCTAAAATTACTTCAGGCTACCAGATATGCTTCCGAAACTTTCTCATTTTTACAGACTATTTCTGAAGCCCACATACGGCATCGCTGTGTCAAAACGCAGATACCGGGAGTTTGCGCAGTAACCCAGATAAGAAATGTCGACACTTAGCCCACGTGGTGCGTGCACGATGTGCAAAATTGTCGACACGTTGTGATGGCGAAAATGCCGACACATGTAACCTCATATGCGTCGCACATGCGCCGCACGTCGTGTCGACACACTGCCCTTACAATGCATCCACATATGCGACGCACGTCGTATCGACACGCGTGTGTCCGGAAAAAGCCCTGGCATAATTATAATAATTTAAAACAGTTTATTATGAATTGAGAGGTCAGATTAAATAAGGGGACATAAATATGTACCCTTATTTGATCCGTCTTCTCAATTAAAAAAGTTCAGGAACAATATAGGAAAAAAGGAAGTTAAATTAATATATTTTCAGCAATATATTTTTTTAATTCTATTATGTAATACTTGAATAATTTTACAAACCTAAATTGTTTAGATTACAATATTATGTATACTAAGAAACAGGGACCCGACCGAAACTTTCGTTACTGCCAACGAAAAAAAAATATAATTCATTGATTGAAGTAATTTGGTATAATATCTAGTTTTATCCACATTTGTACATAGGAGTTTCAAGTTTAGCAAAAAATTAATTTTTTCAATCAATAACGAGACAGAACGAAAATTTCGGTCAGGTCCTTGTTTTTTAAACGAAAATTATATTTTACAAACATAACTTTGCAGCTTAACGCAGACTTTTACAATATTATACTGAGAAAAAGGGACCTGACTGAAACTTTCGTTCCACTTTCGTTGCTGCCAGTGAAAAAAATAATTTTGATTCAATCATAATTGAATTAATTTGATATATTATCTAGTTTCATCTAAATTTGGAGATAGCAGTTCAAAGTTTCGACATTTTTTTCTATCAATAACGAAACAGAAAGAAACTTTCGGTCAGGTCCTTAGTTTTTAAACGAAAATTATATTTAACTAACATAAATTTTTTCAGTTTAATGCAGTCTTTCACAATATTAAATTTAAAAACAGGTACCTGGTCGAAAATTTCGTTTCACTTTCATTGCTGCCAGTGAAACAAACAAATTTCAATTCAATGATTGAAGCAATTTGATATAATATCTAGTTTCATCCACATTTGGAGATAGGAGTTTAAAGTTTAGCAAAAAATTAATTTCTTCGATCAACAACGAAACAGAACGAAACATTCGGTCAAGTCCTTGTTTTTTAAACGACAATTATATTCTACAGACATAAATTTGTCAGTTCAACGCAGTTTTTTACAATATCGTTTTGATACGTATAGCTCCTCGTCATCAGCATCGAAGTCGACCTCTCCAATTACGTCTTCACCACCTTCTTCTTCCTCATCTAATTCATATTCTGCAAAAAAAAAACGAGTTCTGGAAGAAAAATGTAATAGTTGATATTTCAACAAAAGAGCTTTCAATTTTAAATCAAAAACAGCTGAGTTCAGCTACAAGAGACATATTTTCAATCCAGAAAGACTAATTTCCAATAAAATAGTTTAATTTTCAACAAACTAGTTGAACTATCAACGAAAAAAGATTTCTCGGTCAAGAATTGAAATAAATATAAACCAGTTTGTTGAATTTTCAAGCCAAAAAACGAATTTTCTACAAAATATTAAAAACGTTATCCAAAGAGTTCAATCTTCAACCAAACCAAGTAAGCAAATTTCTGGCGAAAATTTCAACCCAATTTTTTTTATTGTTTTCAATTAAAAACTGTTGAATACAATCACAAAAGATGAATGAAAAAATGGTTGAATTCAAATACAAAAGACAAATGAAAAAAACGGTTGAATCATCAACCAAAACAGATTATATTTCAACGAAATAGTTGCATTTTGAATAAAAAGAGATGAATTTTCAACCAAAAAAATCCATTATGTATTAATACAAAACCATTATTTACCAGCGTTATTACCCTGCTTAGCCGGTCGGGAGGAAACACGCAAACAAACAATTATACGCACAAAAGCTATACGCTGACCGGCCAAAGTAACTTGAAACTTCCAGTTCCCACGCCATGCACACTTAACCTCTTTGTCGACTGCCCGCGCTCGTTATATTTGATCGAATGATTATGCGCGTGCGCTGACAAAGCGGGAAAGCTTTGAAAATAGCCTACGCTTTTTTCAATATGAATGATATAATTATGAGAAAAAAAAATATATATATTGTCTATAAAATCATGATAAAAAGTAAATAAATTGAAAATTACTAGATCACATAATTTTATATTATATACTGGGTGTCCTCGCCAGGGCCTACCCAAAACTATGCGACCCGCTATGCACGGCCATAAGAATAGCATTGGCGCGTAAGACGTGTTGCATAATTTTCGGTAAGCTCTGGCGTGGAAAGTCTGTATACATGGAGTCAAATTCGGTTCATTCTGTATAAGAGTCAGGTTTCAGTTGTGTTATTCCGTACATGGAATCACAAGTCTGTTTTTATCGATTTTGACATTTTGACTTTTGGAGATGGAATAATAAGCAGGCGATACTGATGCAATAATAAAATCTTGTGGAATTCGTTGGATCATTTAGTAATTTGTAGAATTTGTTAATATTTTATTACGTGCTGCAAAACTGTATGCTTGTTTATTTAATTTCAAAAAATAAACTGTCAATATAGCTCCATCTGTAAGATAGAATTATGAACAACTTAAAGTTCATTCAATTATAAATTATTCATTATATGATTAGTTTCATTACATAAGTATATAAAAATTAAATTTCAATTATTATGTTACAAAAATTGAAATATCACATTTTTATAATTATAATAAATAATTTTTAGGAATTTTCAACAAATAAGAACTGTATACAGTTCTTATTTGTTGGAAAAAATGTTTCCAAACTTAATAATCATTTATCTTTTCAAGTCCTATTAAAATTGTTTAATATAATTATTATCTTATGACTTTGAAAAACTGTATTTTTGATTTAATATTAATTTTTTTCTTTACTTCTGCTCTCACAAAACACGTGCACTGTGACAGCACATATAGTAGCACGCTGTGCTGCACATTGTGCGAACCGAGTGTGCTCACCTTGAGTGAACATTGATCACCCTCAGCTCGTGCATGCACCGTGCTTGCGTTCTTGGCGACACATCGTACTTGCACATCGTGTAGCTGCAGTGCGCCCTCACGCATTGTTATCTGGGAAGTTTCATATTTCTGTTCCATTATCACTAAAGTGTACACCACACACCCAGAATATTGGCATTTTACCATAACGCGGAGTCTTAATGTTTTCATTCCTTCTGATATCTAGAAGATTGAAATAAAGTTCTAATTATGTTAAATTTCAAGAAAGTCAGTGCTATTAAAAGCCAAAAAGATAAGCTCAGGTCAGCGATTTCACGTATTGTGTAGCTCAGAATCTTCCTTGGTTCTACGTGTTCTAGAATTTTTTAGATTTGAGATTTTAGCTTATGTAATTTGTAGATTTTGAAGATGTGCAATTTTGGGATTCTTCAAAAAAAAAATAAGGTTAGAGTAGAAGTGCATTTCATATGAAAGGAAACGCTTCATGGTCAATCTACCTTCCCTCCTTATCTTCTGAAAATATGTACACTCTCACGGAAGGATTTCGTAGCAAAGGGTTGGATTACAATTTTTCGATTTTTCTGGGAAAATGTTGATATCGTATCTTGCCTTGGATTTAAATTTGTGAATAATTTTTTTGCTTTTTTGGGTAATTCACGATCCTGTATGCTAGTTTTGGGGCAATTTTGTGCATTTTCGAGTCAAGAAGCCTAATTTTCCATGTTCTTGCACAGCAACATCCTCATGAGTATTTTTCTCAGAGTTATCACTATTTTTGCTCGCATAAGATACGAGGAACACATTTTCATGCAATGTGCTCCACATGAGTTGATATTTGGTTCTTCAGTACAAACGATGGCCAAGCTTGTTATTTTGTTCTGCCAAACAATAATATGAGAACAAATTTGAATTCAGATGATCCAGTATTGACATATGATAGAAAATCTGCACCGCTGCCACTGAAAGGGTCAAAATTCAGTAACGCGTCAGCGTATATGCTGCAAAGTGCTCAAGATAATTTACACTGGGCTTACTTGGATCGCTGGTATCCAATTTAAAATCATATTTTCATTTTGATTTTCAAAAAAAAATCATAATGAAAAAAATCGTTATGATAGTATCGAAGTATGTGAAAAGAAAAAGACTAAAAACCACTAAAACCAGAACACTATAATCGAATTCCAGTCGGATATAATCCTAAAAGCAATTACACTGATGCGAATGTGAAAAAGCACCTGAAAAAGTGAACATTTCAGGCCCCTGCACACTGAAAATCGGTCGATAAATCGACCTATGGTTTGGGGAATTTCTCGAGGTCCACTAGGACTATAATTGAGCCAAATTTCAACCCGATAAGCAGAAAACAATAATTTTGAGGGATATATTTTAATCTGGATTTAAATTATGTTATTCCAATGAGCTACTTCTGAAGTGCAATTACTGATTTGATCTAGTGTTAGAAGGTCATGCTTGAAGTTATATCGTGAAGAACACTTCTTAAACTAGAGGGTAATTTGTTCCAAAGACCAGCATCTTTCACAATAAATGAACGTTGAAGCTTACATGTTCGGTGAAAAGAAATTCTTATTCCCGAGTTGAAATATAGGCCCTACTTTGATGCTCTAAGTGGAAGTATTGCTTCTACTTTGAAGCTGCTTATTCTACTAGCTCCTACTTAGCCGCTCATGAAGATATTTTCATTCCATTTTGCTTCTACATAAATCTTAGCCCCTACATTGCAGCGCTTGTCTCTACGTTCTTGAGTTTTATTAACGTCACCTTTGAAGCTCTATAATCTTCACAGCATTTTTAAGTTCTCTTTTAACGCTCTGTAACTTTTTGTATATTTTTAACCCCTCCTTAGACACTTCTCAATCTCTAAATTTCAAAAATATGTTTTTTAACTCCTCGATAAACACTTCTTGATCTCTGTATAACATTTTATAATAATTTTTGTTAACAAAAATCAAATACAAAGTTTGATAAGATGTCAAGACATCTATTCCAGAGGATAATTGGCTCAACACTAATGTTTTATCGTTTCTTTTTCATAATATTTATCTTTGTTGTGAATTGTAATTTTAAAATTTGTTAAGTTGAATGGAGGGTCTTGAATGAAAGTTCTAACCTCAAACGTCTATCTCTTCACATTTCTCAAAAAATATCGTAATCATAAGCAATTCCATGTCAAATCATCTCAAGGATTTCAGCTATTGTTAGTAATTCAGATGAAAATTCTTGTATACGTTCTTCAAGGTGTTGAAAGAAAAACGCTACAATAATTTTTTTCTTAATCCAAAAACTTGAGGGATATTCAAAATTAAAAATTGTGGTCCTCTTTTCTAAAATTTTCAAAACTTTCGTGATTTTAGTGATACCAAGGTCATTTTTTTTTAATTATTCGTAATAGGACGCAGTTAAAAAAATATATTTCTAAAACTGCGTCCTTTTACGAATAATTGAAAAAATATACCTCAATATAATTAAAATCACCAAAGTTATGAAAGTTAAAGAAGAAAAGACCAAAAATTTTAATTTCGAATATTTCCTAAGTTTTTGGATTTTTTCAAAAATTATTTTGGGTTTTTTCCTTGCAACATCTAAGAGGAAGGACACTAGAATTTTCATCACAACTATTAACAATGGCTGAAATTCTTCAGATGATTTGACATGGAATTGCTCTTATATATTTTTTACTCTGTAGAGTAACTTCTTTTATGAAATAGATAGGATAGCGACTACCACGTAGCTATAACTGTATAATGTTATCTTTGATATTATCTTCATATATATTTTCTTTTGCTACAGTCGGCACCAGGTGCCGTTTGTCTGATTGGGCGGTTTTTAACGACAATGGTCCCGAAAGTACACACACGGTTAGAAATAAGGAAATGAACATTTCTCCGATATAATTAGACCTGGAATCTAACAGCTTTGACGTATTATTAACTTTGATTTATTGACTTCGCTCTCTTTGCAGTTCACATACAGTAACTGAAATTTTTAATTTTCACGCTCAAATATGGCGTCGTTGCCTTGACGCTTGCGCTCGCGTAACAAATACCTTGTTGTTTCCCCCCAGCTCGAGCACCGCAGTTTGTAGAAATGTCAATTTTATTGGTTATAGTCAAAGAAAATATCTTTGATTTCGTGATAAATATTAAAATAATAATATCTGAAATGGCTTCAAGAGAAAAGAAGTTGGCGCTGGTCTGGTGGATAGATGATAAAAAACAAGATGTCATTCACTTATCATTGATTTCGAAGGAAAATAGAGAAGTAGGCTGAGTAGCTCTTTTAAAGTCAAATGATATGGAAGAAAAAAAAACAATTGAGTTGGAAGCAAAAGTGCTAGCTATTAGCGGTAAATAGATCACTTTACATTGTACTATATAATTACATTTTTTCAGAATAATGACTCGAAATCTAACTAACTTGCATTCAGTTCAACCAAAAAATACTTTGTATACATATTATTTCATAATTAGTTACTTATTTTTTTTGCAAGACCCTCAAAAGATAATTTTATTCTTATTAACTTCCATTACCTATTTACAGAATTACAATATTTAAATTTTTACAACTTATCTTAATCATTTTTTTTCAAATATCCCGCCATTTAAATTTTCTTTAATGGTATTTATTTTCAAAATTGTACCCTATTATGTCATTTATCTTTTCTTATTCGATTCTGAAACTATTTAACTTTATTCTTCAGGCGACCGAATCCATTTTAAATCAGGCAGGGTTCTGCATTTGGAATCGCAGAATCTCTCGGGAGGAAATATGTTGTTTTTTGGAGGTTATTAGGCGATACGTATTTTTCCGATTTGCAAAAAAAAATCCCAAAAAGTCAGGTGTATTTGAATTTTACGCTTGAATTTTGAGCAAAAACTCAATTTTTTTCTTCAAACCTCTATAACTTTTGACCTAATTGAGTGTTCATCGTCTTCTACCAAAGCGCGACAGAACATTGAAAAAAGGTTTAAAATTAACAAAAGGGTTTTTTCTTGAAAAATGAAAGATCGCTTTTCTCAAAAAACCCACTCTGAATTTTTTGCCATGTTTAAAACTTTTACTTTGATAATGAAGATATCTTATAAGTCTGCTGGCATGATGCTTATAAGATGCCTTTCTTCTATGATTAGAAACTTATCAACATTTTTTGAAAAAATAGAAAAAGTGTGGTTTTCCAGAAAATGTATTTTTTCATGTTTTCAAAATTCGAAGAAACGGATGAAAAAGATTTTCTTGAAAGCCCCACACTTTTTATTCTTCCGAATGTTTCTAAAATTTTCTGCTAATAGATGAAAGGCATTTTATAAGCACCTTGCGAGCTGAACTATTACCAAAGCACGAGCTTAAAAAAAAATTGGCATATATTTAAATGGGGGGTTTTGAGAAAATCGATTTTTAATTCTTTGATAAAAACCGCTGCTATTTTGTTAATTTTGAACCTTTTTTCAATTTTCTATCGCATTTTGAAAGAAGACGATAAAAGCTATTCGAATGTGAAAGAAAATAATAAATATCTTCATTAGGTCAAAAGTTATAGAGGTCATGGCCAAAAATTAACATAATTGTGATTTAAATCCAGATTTTATTTTTATTCTATATTTTTTCTTAAGAATACAACACAGTAACATTTTTAGTTAATGGGGCCTTAACCCAACTTAATTTTGTTACTTAGTACTATTGTAGTAATAATAATTATCTTCTTAAGATTATTTCAAATTTATTATTTTGAAAGAATATTAAAATGTATAAACGTCTTCTACGTATATGTGATTGAACAATCAAAATAATTAATAAGTTCATATTTATATGGGTTCCGAAGGCAAAAAACCAACATTAGTACAAGTGGAATCGCAAAACAAGGAAAACGAGCAGGATAATAAAATTTATGCTGTTCTATAATATGTGTACTTCGATATTTATATCCTAATATGTTTGACTTCATTATAGAACTTCGTTCGTTTTTGAAACACACCGTTACAGGTTTATAATTGTTCATTTTGTGATATCAATAATTACTTTGTTCTATTTTAAAAGATTATAATGCAACAATTATAAGGAGAAAAGTATTTATAACTCATCAGCGAAAGGAATTTGAAAGTGCACGGAAAACATATTAATTGACGAAAGATTAACAAAAGTTGAGTGAATCGAGGACACTGTGACATTGTGCGTACATATTTCATAACATTTAGCATATTCATTTAACAACAAATAGTTGTATATTCATGTATTCAATATTAGATACACGTTGTTTTAAATGCTCAATAAGAAATTGTTGTTGAATGATTATACAAAATAACTTAAAATATTGCGTAAATGTCGCTATGTTTTCGTCATACTCTACTCTTGTTAATCTTTCGTCAAATAATTTTATTTTGTCCGGGAAGGTAGAATGTGGAGCATTAAAGTAGAAGCAAAAACTAAGCCCCTATTTTGATGCTCCAAGTGAAAGATTTGGAAATTTGTGCCCATTAGAGCGCCAAAGTAGGGGCAAAAATCGCATTGGAATAGCTTCTACTTTAAAACCTTAGCCCCTACAAATGACAGCGTGAAGAGCGTCAAAGTAGGTCCTATATTTCGACTCGGGTTACTATCTTTTTTTCACGATGTCTGGACTAGAAGGGAAGTTTTTTGTCTACGAAATGGTAGAAGCTGTACAGATACTGAGGAGCTTCATTTTTCATTACTGAATGCATCAGTTTACTCATAAAAAATAGTCTTCTCTTGGCTACATTAAAAAATCGAGCTTTTTCTCTGTATCGCGACATGTGTTAACTATTAGGAATATTGTAAATATTTCTCATGCATGCATTGAGGGAACACTTAAGCTTCGAATTTAGATCATCAGCAATGGCATCATACATTGAACAGTCGTAAACGAAAATCGTAAGGAAGAGGCTTCTTATCAGAAAGAACCTAATGGAGGTGGAAGGGGAATTTTTATTCCTATTAAGTTTCTGAAGGATTCAGAATGTTATCCTAGATATTTCTCATATCAGCTCCTTCCAGAAAAAAACGTTCAATTTAGTATTAAGCCCATATCCGAAATGAATTCGACGAAGGGTATGTTAAGTCAATTAACCCGCAATGGAAGTAGGGTGGCTAGTTTCTCAGAAGAGGGTGATGTTGAGGGCCCTATGGCAATTGCCTTTGTTTTACTAGGGTTGAGAACTAATCCATTGTCCACAGCCCAATGGACCACCAGACCTTTTGGGATCGTTTTGTGCCCAATTCAGCAATCAATTCAGAGAGGAAGTGGGTCCAGAAATGTATAATTCAAAATCATCCGCATATTTATGGTAAGTACAGTATTTAGGTTTACTTCCAAGATCCGAAGTATACAGATTGAATAAGATAGAGTCAAGAATGGAACTCTGAGGGTCGCCACTCCTAACCCCTACCCAATCCAATGACTCAACCTTGCTAACAGTTACTTTCTGCGATCGATTACTTAAATAATAAGCAAACCATTTGATGACTGTGATTAAAATTTGTTAATGTTCTAGTTTAAGTAATAGGCCCATAATATTAAATTCCTTGGAGGGATCGAATAAGACAGTTTAAATGTGTAGCTACTCAGGAGAGACGTCTGAAAAGAAAAAGTCAGTGCCATCAAAAGAAGGTGGAGGAGTACTTTCAAGGGTAGACGAAACTTCCCCAAAAAACAACAGGGTTGTAACGGTATTTAAGAGAACGCTAGGAGTTCTAAAAGGAGCCATACATTCTCATTCTTGTTCTTGTTTTTAATCGGGCTAGAGTTGTACTGGTTATCGGCTCAACGGATTTCGGTTTGTACAAGGTTTCTGGTCTTCCGGATTAAGGCTTGGATCGCCATAGCTTTCATTCTTTTAGCCAATCTACGTTCATTATCATGTTCTTTTATCAGTATCCTAATATCAGAGGTGATTCACGGGTAAGATGTTCTTTCACAAAATGAGGAACGTGAAGAGGTACAAATTTATTAAGAGCGAGGATCATGAACGAAATCAGCTAGGTGGTCTTAGTATTCGCATTCTGCTCGAAAGATATACTGTAAAAAATTCCAAGTATATTTACCTTTCGGCGTGTAAAATTTCCTCAATAAAATCACTGTAATTTTATCAATCTCGTATGAATTTGTGTATAATTCTGAATGAGCTTTACAAAAATCCCGAAAACTTACAAGAAAAATGTGAGATAACACTGAGAATGATTGGACACAAAAGCCCAGTCATAAATAGGGTAAAATTACACTGAAATGGAAAGGAATACGAAGTAGTAAAATCGCACTGATCGAGGAAAGTATAAGTTAATTTCTGTAATTTTACTTCCATTTTGTAATTCCACAAAACTTGTGTAATTCAGTTTACATGCGGCGTGTGAAAAGTCAGACCAGATTGTCATTCGAGTGTTTAACGTTTAATGGCGCAAATGCTTTGGAACATCGTAGAACGCGGGAATGCGTATGGTCGCGGCGTTAGGGCGCGGGGCTGCGAGCGTGTCGATGCAGCGACGCGAGATTTTTCATGTTATATTTAACCTACTGGTAATGAAATATATTTAATTTCTAAAAGTGAATTACTGAAGGTGTTTTTTCCTGGTTGGAAATTCTGCTCTATTAAAAAAAATGGAGCGTCTTCTTCTCCGCTGCTAATGAGCTATTATTTTGAGAAGAAAACGGTCTTCCAACGGCTGCTGAAGTTATGTCGACTCTGTAAGTCTCCTACTCTATATATGCATATAATTTTTCTGCATTCTTCACATAAATATATAGAAAGGATTCCTTTGTTAGTTTCTATTTATGTGATTTGTCTATTGTTGTAATATTTAAAATTAATTATACTAATTAGGGTATATCTATTTGGCTTTGTTTTCTCTTTGTTTAATCTGTTTCATTTCGCTCATAGAAGTGTTCTGTATTCTCAAAATAATTGGTTCAAAAATAAAAGTATTTTTTTTATCTGCTATAAAACAATTTTCTTTTAGACGACACCATTTTCTAGGTTTGTGCATTATGTATTTGTCATTTCAGTTCTTACCTAAAAATTTAATTTTGATGTTGTGAATGGAAAAAATGATTGCCCAGGTCGGATGAGCAGAATTGTACAAAAAAGATATCCGAAAAGGGTAACTCAATCCTTCAAATTTATTGTTAACGTTTGAGTTAAATTCATTAAATTTAACAATTCGCGTTCATTTTCTGCATTCCTTTGAATGCACTTTAATTCTTTTATATTTCTGCGAATGACTTGACTTTTTTTCCAATGAATTAAATTGAATTTTTGTTAATTTGTTCGTTTCTTTTGAACTCAATTCAACTCTTCCAATTCATTTGTAGTTTTTGAACACTTGGAATTCTTTTGAATCCACTTGATTTCTCAGAATTTCTTTTTACGTTTATTTGAATTCTTATTATTTTTTGCGAATTCAATTGAATTTCTTAGAATCTTTTTAATTTCTTCGAATTGCCCTAAATTAACTTGAATTTTGCCGAATTCATTCAAATTCTACTGAATTCTATTTAGTGTTGTTAATTCTTTAGATTCTTTTGAAACTTTTAAAAATTCAAGGTAATTCTTCTGAATTTTCTGAACAATTAAGATTATTTTGCATCAATTTTGATTTTTAGCGTATTCACTTGAATTTTTCTAATCCTTCCGGACTCTTTTGAATTCATCGAGGACAATTATCCTAGTCCGAGTGTTTATTATTCTGAAGGAAAACGTTGATTTTGTAATACACTAACTGTTCGGGCGATATGAAAATAATGGAATGAATCGAAATCGAATCGTTTCCGCTGAGAGAAAAAAATCTGTGAGTACGCATCCGAAAAAAGTAAGAAAAAATTTGAAATCAAATGATATATTTTGTTTGGTATTTGGATTTGAAAACTGAAACAAAAACTCCTATTGGTTGAAATATTATGTCGAATTTTTGTAT
>CAKNXH010000610.1:0-13363 GCA_932178445.1 Andricus quercusramuli | reverse complement strand
AAACAAGCACTATAAGGTAACCTAAGTGCAGTCTATATATCGTGTAAGTGTAGCTTAATGGTTTTTTTGGTTTGAATCATTTAAATAAAGTGTTGTTTTTAATAAGGGGAAATGGATTTTCAAAATATCAGCGAAGAGTAGTAGACCCTCGCGTAATTTTCGAAGGTGATTTAACCAAAGAATGCCGTCAGGATTTTCAAATTTCTCAAAGAAATACTCGAGTCAGGAAGTTGATCCTCGAGGATTTCAGTAAACATAACCGTCCTTTCCAGGTTTCATAGACCAGATAAATTTTATCTTTCGCAAGATAAATTTTATCTTTGAGCAGATAAACGTGCTGCAGCGTTTTTATCCGATTTCAAAATATAATTTATTCTTGGGATTTACTGTGAAATATTGTCTGAATATTGTTGTCGAAACTTTCATGAAACTTGCCAGGTAATCTTCCTTCAATATACATTGGCAACATTCCCTGACAAGCGGACATTTTGATGGCTCTACGAACCTTGCCCTAACATCTCAGTGCAATATTCCGAACCTTGAAATGCAAGTTTCAGGAAATATTCACCGAATTTGTTGTGCTATCTGGCCTTCGAGGAAGTTATTAAACTTATAAATTATTGTATTTATAAATAAATAAATGTACACCGAAGCACTGTACAGGTGTACAAAGTACTCAATCGCTAATATTTAGCTTTGCTACTAATTTTATGCAATATATTAGCGTTTTCCGGTTTAAGTAAATATTCGTAAACTTGTTTACAATTCAATTCGTTAAAATTAAATTTAATTGACACAAGGTCTCGCACAGTTTTTACCGAAAGTCGGTTCCGTTCATCAGGCCATTGAGATTTAACCCATAACAAAATTCTCTCACAATTGGCGTTATGACCGGGGATTGGGAAAAAATATTCTACTGTTTTTAGAATTTCAGAATAAGCACCGATAGACTATGTCACATGCATACAGCATACTATCACGCTCTTTAATGCCGCCACAAAAAAGTATATACTGTACACTAGCGCTTTTCGCGCACAATTCACATACTAAATTCAGAATTTGAAAGCGCGCGCATTTCTATAAAGTCGCGCTCAGTACTATGCTGAAACATGCAACTGCGATTGTAGAAAAATATAAAATATTTGCTGTCAAAAATCTTGGTTTCGTAAAAAACCAGGACATTTTGCCTATTTTCAAGAAAAAACCAGGACACCATGACAGACCTCGAAAAAAGAAGACATGTCCCGAAAAACCAGGACGGATGATAACCCTACTTTACCGCTTTTCCATGGTTTCGTCAATCTAGGAAGTAAGCCTGGTATTCCAGGTATTTAAAACACATTTTCCCCAAGGAGTGTGTGTTCAGAACAGAAGTTTAAGGCACCCTAAACATTTTTCCAAGGTATCGTCGTTTTAGGAAGTAAACCTGGTAGTCCATGTGTTCAAAATACATCTTCCTCTAGGAAGTTGTATTCAAAACAACAAGGAGGCACCCTGGACATTTTTCCCGATAGTCCAGATGTGTGATCATAACTGAAATCAGGGTAATTCTGCGCTTGAAGTACAATGATTATGAAAGCTGATAAAATAGTCCAAAATTTTAGGTTCTTGAATGCTAAACCTGGGAGAACCCTTGGATTGCAAAAGCGTATGTAGGAAAAATAAAAATGGAAGTTGCGAAATCATTTCATACAACAACAGCAGAAAATTTGCACAATTTTCTTCACACACATGACCAAAAATTTTGCAAGCGCTGGCTTGTTAAACGATAGATGACTTTGAAAAAAAGACATGCCACGAGTGTTATTTCCGTGAAAGGGTGAGATATCAGAATGTCAGTGATGGGGTTATAAGGTTGTAGCAACTGTCATCAACAACTTTTCGTCAAAACGGCGAGAAAGAAGAAACAGAATACGAGCAGTTTTATCACAAAAACTCTTGTAAGTTAGAATTTAAGACACATATAATAGCTCCTACATGTTAAATATAATTTTACATTTGGAATCTTAGGGTATAGTTTCCCAAAAACTCCGAAGCTACCTAATTTAATTCCTCAACATTTAAAAAAAAAGCTGTATGTGCGACTTCATCAAAACTATTCAGAAAGAGTTTTCAAAATTCTTCGAAAGTCGAAGTCAACAGGATACTCAGGTATTATTATTTGCAGCTGTGTTTGTTCTTGGCCCAAACATAGCCCTTCATGATCCTCCTCCTTTATTTTGTCGCCATGTTCGATCCATCAATTAGAAGTAAGAATTTGGGATTTAATATGATTTTAATTTGCATTGCTTTTATATTTCAGTTAAAGGCTGCTAAAATAGTGTTTTTAAATGTGCTAGGAGTAGTTTTTTGCAGTTGTTTAATATTTTGAAAATTATATTAATTTGGCAGATTTCCATGAATTCTAAAACAAAGGAGTTTTTCGTGTCTCAAAATACGAATGTTCACCCCGAAAAACACCTCTCATATTGATTTTCACAAAAATGTACTAGATTAATAAAATTTTCAAAATATTGGTGTCAGCATTTTGAATTTTAGGCCACGAATTCCTCTTTTGTGACTCAAAATACGTTCTCGTACAGACTTTGATGAAAATTTCTCAATTAAATGAAATTTTCTAAAGTTATTTCAACTTCTTCTATTCTAACCTCAAATTCGTATTCTGTTACTTAAAACCCCACCTCTTACTTACTGTTAGGGAAATTTACCAATGTAATAGAATTTTCAAAACTTTAGGTTGCTATTTGAAATTCTTGAATTTTGAATCAAAATTCATATTATGAAACTCGAAAATCCCCGAAACCCCTCGTACTGACTATCATAGAAATCAAATAATTTAATGAAATTAAAAAATCTTTTAATTAATTTATTAAAATTGGTAATTTTGACCCCAAATTTATTTTCCAAATTCCTGTTATGTGCCCCGAAAACCCTCGTACTGAATCTCATGGAAATCTATCAAATTAATAACATTTTATAAATTTCAGTAAAATTTTAAAATGTTGACCCCTGCTTCGTGTTTTGCGCCCGGAAAATCCCCTCGTACTAATTTTCATTAAAAATCTACCAAATGTATAAGATTTTCAAAATTTTTGTCAAGTTTCGAAATTTTGAAGTTTTACCTTAAATTTGTATTCTGAGACTCGAAGACTTGGACTTTAAAAAAAATGTACCAATTACATCGAATTTCCATAATTTAGCTTGCTTTTTATATTTATGGGTTTTGACCTCAAATTCGTATTTTGCTATTAAAAAAAAAAAAATCGTACTCACTTTCATACAAATCTACCAGATTCGAATAAATCGAAGAATTGAAGTAATTCAAGGAATTCCAGTATGTCCACGAATTGAAGTAATTTGCTGAATTTGACTTAATCAAATAATTCAAGTAATTATATTAAATTGAAGAATTTCAGTTATGTGATTAAATCGGAGAATTCAAGTAATTCAATTAAATTGAAGAATTTGAGTTATGTGATTAAATCGTAGAATCCAAGTAATTGATTAAATCGGAGAATTCAAGTAATTCGATGAAGTGGAAGAATTAAAGAAATTCTTTGAATTCAAGGAATTCTCTGAATTCAATGAATTATATGAATTCAAGGAATTATTTGAATTCAAGGAATTATCTGAATTCGAGGAATTATCTGAATTCGAGGAATTCTCTGAATTCAAGGAATTCTCTAAATTGAAGAATTTCTATGAATTCAAGAAATTCTCTGAATTCAAGGAATTCTCTAAATTTGAGTAATTTAAAGAATTCGAGTAAATCGAACAATTCAAGTTATTCGAGTAAATTAAGAATTCAAGTAATTCCCTGGATTCAAGTGATTTGAAGAATCCAAGTAATTCGAAGAATGCAAGAAAATCAATGAATACAAAGAATTTGAGGAATTCAGATAAGACTACGTTTTTATAGAATTTCGTGGATTTAAGGAATTCAGCAAACTAGATTGATTTAAGGAAGTTAACAAATTCAAAAAATTGAGATATCAACGATTTCACAGAATTTAAGGAATTTAGGGAATTCATAAAATTGAAAGAATTTAAGGAATTCATAGAGTGGTATTTTTAGACGTAAACTCGAAAAGAAATTTCTTCTACATTGATGTATCAAATTGAGTTGAACGTAATTAACGGAATATTCTTCTTTGTACCGGAAACTACTGTTTTTACCTGAAACTACTATTTATACTTGTATTGTTATTGTTATTTAAATCTACTATGTTCTGAATTGGTTTGTATGCAAAATTACTATTCACCGAAAGTAATACCAAAGCTGAAACTTACTTTTAATCGAATAACACCATTTACACTTAAACGCGTATGAATAAATGTCTCACCAACAGTAGGAGCGCGCACGACATTGACATGTAATTTCGGGGTTACGTTGGTTTCCAAACTTGACAGATTAGAATTTGTTTGATCAGATGTAGTGATTGACAGATGATTCTCATTTCGAGCCAATTTCAATCCACAAGCCGACCTTATTTCATTAGATTGGCGGATCAAACTGAAGTTAGATTGTTTTGTTGCGTGAACACAGATCCTAAAATATAAAAAATTAAGTACTGGCTAAAAAATAATTATCATAAATTCCCGAGCAAATAAAAAGTGAATAGGATAATTACATTTTATTTCGCCGAAGTCGGTTGCGGCCTAATTTAGCAAAATGTTGAAACTTATAACTATAATAATAATAATAAATTTACTCGTAGTTTATATGTCAAGTCATTTTTTTAAATTACTTCTTGCAAAAAAAATGTTGCATTTATGTGCATTATAAAATAGAGATGAACTCAAATTCTACCATTTAAAAACTAATTGAGTGAAATCAGAAGTTCTCAACCGTCTTTACAGTTTCATGTTCAGATAAATAGTTTTATCAGACACATTTAATATAGGAATTGAGTTACAACGATACAATAAACCTCTCAATTAGCCTACAAAATATAATCATTGAATATGATGTTTAACAAATTATGAAATTTAAATCAAGGTATAATCAACAATGTGAAACTGAAATTCAAAATTAAAAAAAAAGATAAATTAAGTAATAAATATTTTATTGTTGTACGTAATTTATTATTATAAAGAAAATAAAGTTTGAGAAAGACCGCAAGGCTTCGAATTCTAGACACGTGTATCATTAATATTAGTTCACCTTGAGAATCTCAGATAATTTTATAACATCGTCAACAGATTTCATTGTATATGTGAGCAAACTCTGTTAGCCCCCATTATGATGTTACGAAACGATATACCTCTGCAAAGCACCTCCTGAGAATAATGAAATCTCATAAAATTCTTTTAGAACCCCCGAAAATGTTTGAAACCCTACGAAATCTCTTCAATCCTTTTAAAATCCCTTAGAAACAGTAGCATTCATCGTAATTCTGCAAAATCTTATGAAGTACTTTCAAATCCTCTCAAATGATATTCTTTTTTTTTATTTTTCGCAACATATTTTGCAGAATTCAAAATAGTTTTTCGCTGTAGAAATTGGCTTTCCATGAAACGTGAAAGATCATAATCATGCTAATTGGTACATCAGCTATAACCAATTTAGTAAGTTATTGTTTTTCTTAAAACTGCCCATTGTTATAATGAAATACAAATATCTGAGAAGGCGATCACAATTTAGAATATAGTCTTTCTTATTTTACGGAAAGCCCCTTTTTACATGGATAAACTAATATAAATTCTACAAAATGTGTTGTAAGACTGAGAAACGGATTTTAGAGAATTTCATGTAAGATTTCATGAGATCTCATAGAATTTCACTGACACGCTTCTAACCTTATTGGCAGAGGAGGCTGTAATCTGGTGGTATCACCATTAGGGTGGTCTACAAAATTTACTTTCAAATAGAGGACATGTCAACCCCCACTCCCAACGTTCCAATTTTATATGGATTCCGGAGAAAAAATTCCCTTGAAGTGACTGGAAAATCCCATGAGATTAACGTGGGGAAATTTTTGTTTTCTGAAAAAATGTGATTAACTTTTGTGGGTTTGAATTCAGCTTGCTCAACATTATTAAAATTGATTGATAAGTCGCTTCAACGAATGGTTCCTGCTAAATTTCTTCGAATTTCGACGCCCTTTTCTCCTATACCCCCTTATAGAACCAAAGAAATGCCTCCAAAATCTGAAATTGACAATTTAGCGCAAGAATGACACATATGAGCTCTTTTATTCTCTTTTTTGCCATCAATTATTTTGATCCGCCAAGATACAATAGCCCATTGACAGGAACTTTCTGAAGTTAATTCTGGACTATTAGTCATGTATAGGAAAACTGATTTTTCTTTAAAGAATTTACCAATTGTGAAACATAAATTATCATTTAGTTGTAACTTTTTTCTAAAAGAGAGGTAGAAAACTCTAAATTTTTTTTTCTCGTTCAACTTTGTCACTTATTGTTGAACATCTACGTCACTCAGATATTATTCCCAGGACTGTGTAACAAATTTGTATTCGTTTAAATTACGGTTTTTTGCTTAAAGAATTTCGTTCTATGAAAAATGTTTGGAATTAATCTTTTTCTATGATACATAGAGTAATTTGGCATTGGTTAAAGCAACATTCTGAGTAAAACGAGCGGTTTCTTAAGGAAAATCAGAAGAGGAAGGGGGTGACTGGTCTGAAATGAAATGCTCAAGAGAAAAAGGATAATTATCAGAGTCCTGATACCGAAAGAAAATGTTTTGTTTTTTCTCGCAATAGAATTCGTTTTTCTCGGCTGCATATTAAGGTTTCCCAAAATGCCAATATGCCCCAGCCTTACACAAAATTTGCAGAATGTTTTTTTTGTTATATATATATATATATATATATATATATATATCTGTGTTTTTTATACATAAAAAACTGTCCATTCGCTATAGATTTTCTAGAAAGATCACCCAAAAAGTCAATTCCAAGTTTCGCCCTGGGTGAGAGCATTGCGATGTTTTTAGTGTTCAAGTTCAATTTTTCATAAATTATCACGATCCTAATTTAAAGAATTGTTATTGATTTTAAATGTGCGAAATTTCAAATGCTTCATTTCTGCATTCTACCAAGTGAAAATTCTTTCTGGTTTGAGAGAGTTAAATAGAAAAGTTGTAGCTTTTCATCATTTTCAATTTAATTCTTTAAACCTGGAATGAAAATAATTTAAATTTGTAAATACCGAAAATTTCCGTCACGTATTTTATAAGTGACGCATTTTATAAACTTAAATATGTGCTTTTGAGGGGACGAGTGATAAAAATAGTTTCAGGTAATATGTGGCAGCTCTTTTCATGATTATTTAGAAAATATTGGTGCCTCGTGCAAAAGTCTCTCGTTCAAAGTTAAAATGACGTATTTCTTTGTTAAATAACACGTGTCTTTCTATGAGAAGATATTCGTTAAATAACTTTTTGGCCCTGGCGCAGACACTATATGAAATTATATGATTCTAATAATTTTTAAGACAATTATAAGTATAAGGAAAAAAAAAATAATTGTAATGGAAGTAACAAAAATTGCGGAAAAGGAAGATCGATATTATTATTATTATTATTGAATGTTTAAACGCATATCTTTATAATTTGCCAATTTGCAAAATATAAATAGAAATGTTATCATTTGGATAAGATATCAAAAGTTTTGTGAACACGGAACGAGCGATGCACTTGTAGAAGATTTTATTTGTTACGCTTTATTTTTTTCTTAATGCATTTTTTACATTAAAAATTTAAAAATCTCTGCCATCTTTTGTCCATGCGAATTTCCATTATAAGAATTAGTATGACAATATAAAAATGACATAACAATTAGCTCTGCAAATAACAATTTTTTAGTTAATCCGCATCCTGTGAAAATCAGGGGACCTCTGGATCGAGAAACTTGGCAATGGTAGGGAATTTTTTCAGACCTGAAAGCACCGGGATGTACAAATATCTGCTACTACAAATTATAGATTTTAATATAATGGAATAATCATCAAAGTTCATTTCCAATAACATCGTATTTTCGTAAATTGTTATCATTTCTAGAATAATTATATTCTGAAGATCGAAAAATTAAAAGCCAGCTCATGTTTTTGACTTAGTCTTGAATGATTTGTCTAACCTCAGTTTTACTTTTCTTGTGCAGAACATCGGAAAGAAGTTTTGCCTACACTTTTCACATATATTTGCAGAATAGAATGAGACAGTTTGCTAACATTTCTTTAGCTGATTCTGAAAAAGCTAATTTGCGTTTTTCGCAATTGCAGCGCCATCAATCGCGAATCGAAACAAATTTTCCGAATAAAACTTACGTATTTCTTAAAGGAGAATCTGAATCTGTGATAAAAAATTGGGGTTGCCATTTGAAATTACAAAGTTACCCCCACCCCTGCCTTCTGTGGGGGTGGGGTAAATTTTAACAAATCTTTTTTCCCCCTCGAAAATAAAAAGTTTTTATTCCAGAGATTTTTTCCGTAGGATGCGTATTTTTTTAGATATTTCGTTGTCTCAAGTTAAAAAAAACACCCTGTATAGTAAGCACGTCGTGTAAACACGCCAGTATAAACCTAACCTAAACCTGTAAAATGAAATTCAGGATCTTCAGGATCTTACAAGTCGTAATTAGGTATTTCAGGTTGGGTCGGCGAAATTCAAGACTCCGAGATGTCCGCACGCCGAGGGCCAAACAATAATACCATTTGCATGCGACGAAATTTTATTTTTCTATTAGTGTAGACAAACATTATTTTTCACCGTGAGTTTTTACGATTTAAATGGCTTTTTAAAAAGAAAAAAATTATATCGAAATTAGGTATTTCAAGTTAGGTGGGGGAAATCCAAGATGCCTACACGCCGAGGGCCAAACAATAGTACCAATTGCATAGGACGAAACTTTATTTTTTTTTTTAAATTAAGATCGAACAGAAATCTATTTTATCATGACTAATTTCATGCAAGATGAGCATGAAAAGATTCTAAAAAAAAATGAGAAACTTTATTTTTTCAATAACTTTAAAAATAACTATTTTTCAATGTGAGTTTATTTGCACATTATTTTTTATTTTCTAAAAGCTATTCAATTAAAATAATGCCACCTTTTTCCCATTTTCTATTTTCTCTATCACATTTCAAAAGTAGAAGAAAATTTAAGCAATGAAGAATTCTCATCAGCATGAAATTGCAAGCAATTAAAACAATACTCCCTGTTCATTATTTCAGTTCTCTAGTACGTGCCACTTTTCAATCAGAAGTTAGCAAAGTGAAATAGTACGAACGGTGGCATCAAAACAAGACGATTTGGTATTATAACAGGACGCTAAAAAAGTGATGCTCAATTAAAATGGAACCATAGTTTTTACAGTGTAGACCAGGCCTGTCCAGATAGCAGAAATCTTCTCAAAGGCCACATGTTTAAGTTCCACCACTACCTCCTGCTCCTTCTCCTTCTTCTTCTTCCAGAGGACTGTTCGTCAACAATAAGAAGATAATGGCCAGTATATATACAAGTAAAAAATATTCCATATCCATTCACTTGCAGTCCGAGAAATTCTCCAACAAGTAATCTCTTTGTGCCTGCAGTAAAATGGAGATCTCTCTCCTAACGCTGCTCTTCTTGTTCGTCATGTTTTTTGATTTTGTTGGTAAGAAGAATTCCACTTAATACCAAATCATTCATATATTAAACAATCTTTTATCCATATATCTTCTGTACTCATTGCATAGGTATTTCGTCGTAATTCATAATTATTCATTTACCGAATTAAGCGTCTTATCAATTTTTATAAAAACAACGAAATTTTAGGCAACTGTGCAAAGCGATTGAAACCGAACTGGTGCCCAATTTGGCGTGCATGGATAGTCGAGTCGAAAGCACAGAAAAAACTAAGAATAAAATTTGTTGCAGGAAATTTTTTAAAGAGATAAAGTTTTGTTCAGCAAAGTAGGACGATGGTCGTGCGGGTTAAGGCATAAGCTTTGAACCCACTCCGTCGGCTTGCGGGTTCGATTCCCGCCTCGCACTCTGGAAGAGCCTCGGTGGCCCATGAGGTGAACACTTGCCTAGCAAGGGAGTTGTTCATCTCCGGAGAGTCGTGGGACCGGTACCTCTAGAGAAAAAGGTTCTCTAAGTACTTAAGGCTGTTGCTCTTGGTGGTTCGGAACCCACCTTAAACTGTAGGTCCCCCTTCCACCACCAAGTAAGTGTGTGGGGGTGTGTGAAGGAATAGGGAAGAGATACAAGAACAATGTAAACCCTTAGGGGACACATTAGAAGCTTCCATTCCAAAGTTTTGTTCAGCCAACTTCGCGTCTCTCAAAATACATGTGTTTGTCATGGAATAAAAAAGAAAGTTTAATCGATATTTGCGTAAAGTTTATCCTGTGAAGTTCATTTTTGTTGCAAATAATCTTTCGTCGGAAATCGATGTAAAGTTTATCTTCTGTTTTTTTTGTGAGACTGTCGGTGAGCCCAGAAAAATTATCGAACTGACTATATATGTATATATGTGACTGTCCGCGAAGAAAGGGATCTAATGCGGAGAAAATCTAATTTTAGTTTTTTCACTCATCTATAGTTTCTTAATTGATATTTCATCATTTAATATATATATTATTCCTATATCTGGAAAATTCGACTTGTTATTCAACTGCAAAGTTCCTGTGTTGGAACGCCTCTTCAATCGCTCCTCCTGCAAAATGAAGCTACCGCGCATTAAGTTCATTTCTTCGCGGACGGTCACAGTGTCACGCAAACACCTACACACACACATATCTAAAATATGTATATATTTCAATACATTTTTCAGCCTTCTGCAAATAACAATTTTTCAATTTAATCCGCTTTCTATAGAAATAGCTATTTTTTCAAAAATCTATCCGTTGTTGTCGTAAAGAGTACGAACTGAATCTGAATGTATTCCAGGAGAATCGGGAATATGTGCAATAAAAAAAAATGAAATAAGAACGCTGTCCTTACTCATACGGACATTGAATGAATTTCATAACTAGAAAGTATTTTGATTTGAAGTGGAAACGGAATTTGGTCTCGACATGAATATTTTCATTTAACATCTTCGATAGTAAAATTAACTATATAATACTCATGTTTATTAAAATTTTATGAGTCTGTTAAATAATTTCTCGATGTGGGGATAACTCATTTTTCTGAAAATTTGTCGACACTATTTGGCATCAACTTTTTATCAATTAAGTTTCAGTTGGTTTCTGAGAAATATTCAGGAAATAATTGCCACACAATAATTATTTATTTTGAATCCTCCCCCCAATCACTTTGTATTCTGCCCGGAAACTGCTAGCAAAAATTCAAAATATGAATTTCATGTCAAATGCATGCTTTAAAGGGGTTTTCTTGACCTTTTTTTTTTGACATAGATGATTACTATGCGATAAGTGACAAGTACTCG
Source organism: Andricus quercusramuli (assembly GCA_932178445.1). Taxonomy (NCBI): domain Eukaryota; kingdom Metazoa; phylum Arthropoda; class Insecta; order Hymenoptera; family Cynipidae; genus Andricus; species Andricus quercusramuli. Next base: position 1,960 of record CAKNXH010000610.1, on the reverse strand, counting down.
TGTATTTGTCAACTTATTATAAATTAGGTAGAAAAGAAATCGTTCATAGAGGTGACTGAGAAACCGAACGTCTCAAAACGAAAACCAAGTATTTATTAAAGAACATGTATTGTCCATGTGAATCATAAAAATGTAATATTTTCTTGGACTAATGACATAGTAATACTATTTTTTGTTTAGGCTTCGTTTAAATTATTCAAACAATTTCCAATCTTTTGATTTATTCATCACTACGTGATGAAAAGTTACTATTTTTTAAATTGATGATATGCTTGATGAATCTTAGGAGTAAAATATTTTCTTTAGGACATTTTCTAATTGATTAATCAAATAATAATCACTGGCTGCTGATTTTGCATAGGAAAACTGGAAAAACATATATTTTTTCGAAATTCTCACAATAATAATTGTTTGAATAATTTTGGCGTAACTCGTGAGAGGAAAGAATACCTAATAAGCGTTATAGTGTGAGAGATTCTTAAAATGCTGTGGCTACGTGCAACAAAATTTTCGTACGAATAGCGAGAATTTTTCGGTACATGCAGTCATTCTCTCATAGTAATTAGAATTTTTTCCAAATCTCCTAGGAGAATCCACACTTCACGAATATGCCACCTTTTTCTCTTCTTTCCTGCATTCTCTCCCTCTGTCCGCAAACATACATATAGTCCCTTTCTGCCCCTCCATTACCTTTTCCCCACTCCCACTCATTATCTAGAGAAAATCTTCAAAGTCTGTGCTAAAAAATTGAATATGTGTACTTGTAACATACTCGTAGAATCTCATATTTAACTTTTAAGGGATTACTTGGAACAAAAGTGCACCACCGTGGTGAAGGTTTAATCGCTTTCACAGTTGAACTTTAATCTTTTGACTGTTCACAAGCAAACTTAACACAGAAAAAACGAAATGTAATCTTTACAGCGATTTCAGAATAATCTTTACCTGCAACAAAAATTAAATCGTGTTTTGTTTCGATGCGAAAAATTTTAACTTTACTGACTTGAAAATTACCCGCAACAAAAATTCACTTCTGGTTTTTCTGTGAAGTGAACCTGCAAAATTCTATGCAATGCGAAAGCGAGTTTCAGAGTAGTCTGCTAAAAATGATAAGAATCTTGCTTACATTAAAATATTTTCACTGTGTTGACTTGAATCTTTTCAAAATTCTATTTTATGTTGACTCCTGCGTATATTAACATTTCTTGTTTATTTTTATTATCGACTGACTAGAAGAATTGGATCATAAGCTTAATGCTTAAGTTAGAAACGATATTTCCATTCTTGTTAACACTGAGGAAAACTTGCAATGGAATAAAAGGTGCGCACTTTGTGCTCGTCCAGAAGTAAATATTATTCATTCAAATGAATATACTATTAAATTCACATCATCACTGTCGAGTCGAAATGAATCATTATTGTTTCATTAATATATTCATTTGAATCAATAGTATCTGCTTTTGGACAAGCGCGAGAACGCGTACTTTTGATCCAATATAGCATTTTTTCTCAGTGTACACGTACTCAATCAATCTTTGCATATACTCTAAGACTTATTTTTAATTTTATTATTATTTATTTATAGATCCAATATATAATTTATATGGGGGCGTGTAAAAACCCCCACCCACGCGGAATGTTCATGTCGACGTTTTTCGTTATAAATTTGTAAAAGTAATGAAAAAATTGATATGAGTCTTCAATTCTCGTTTAATTAATATCAACTTTACGGGTATTATAATTGGCGCCCTTAATATTTGGGGAAATGAATCTATTTCTTGTTGCAGTATTAAGTACACAGTCCGACGGGTCCAATTCCAGGTCCAGGCGGCCTGTTCCAGCCGGGTCTTCTCTTCGTCCACCACTACAGGGTAAAATTCATTCAGAAACACATAAAAAACTAGCGTGAAGCAAATCAATAAACAAAATAATAATTAAGATTACATCTGCAAAATAGAGT
>CAKNXH010000609.1:0-10136 GCA_932178445.1 Andricus quercusramuli | reverse complement strand
AAACTCAGGATAAAAACTGACTCCAAGTTTTTGATAAGCAGCGCCACTGAGTGGATCCCTAAGTGGGAAACAAACGACTGGAAGACCTACGAGAACAAACCAGTTAAAAATCGATCCGAATTCGAGAAAATGAAAACCGCCCTTGAACCCTTAGAAGTCATTTGGGAACACGTCCCCGGACACCAGGGTATCATTGGTAATGAGATGGCCGACAAATTGGCCCGAGAAAGCATAGAGAACACTGCAAATATCGATGTAGCCGGATCGGATCTCCCTCCCGAGTCCATAGTAGTGCAGGTGTTTCCAGCAACTGTGAGCAGCGAGGATGATGACGACGCTGATGGAACGTTAGATATCCCATTGCAATTTTCTAAGGAAAGTTTCAAGGAAAACCTACAAAGTTCCTTCGCACAATTTGATGCTCAACCATCCCTAAGTTGGGACCACGAAGGACTAGGAGAGAGCAACCAAATCCCATGTACATATGTCTCTGAAGGAGAACAAGATGATGAATTGCTCAAGGAATTAGAACGCCTTGACCCCTGTGGAGAATATGACGATGACATCTTTGCGGAAAGAGTAAAGAGCTTCTTGGAAGCCTATGAGAAGCAAGCCACTCAGGAAATTGATAGGGACTCAGAAACCGAAACAACGCAAACCCATCCACTCGCGGCCACGGAAATCCCGGCTAAAAAACCCCCCGGCCCCGTTAAGCGGATTGAACAACTGCCTTCCTCCCCCACTGAAAATTCCGGTGTGGTAAGAAGAAGCACCGTTCGATTTAAGGACTCTCCCGAAGAGGTTAAGCCCTTCCCAGGATCCCCAATCATAGGACAAAACCAACAAAAGGAGACCCTATTCTTCACTCCAGCCTCTAGAATGGCGCCTGGTGCCAGGTCTACTCCGTCCATAACCACCCCTGCGTGCCCGAACTTCAAGGAGAAAGAAATTTCGGATGATAGGAAACCGGGACTCATCCCTCGAACACTACCATCCGAAAAGGTATTGGAATCCTCATGGATAAGTCGTCCTCCCTCATCTTCCTCTCTAATAGATGTGAACCTACCCTACATTGACGATTCTCCGAGCACCGAGCTTCACCTCCACACTCCCATGGTGGTAAAAACGACCCCGGTTGACACAGGTGGAAACATGCTCAACACCTCGCATCGATGGACCGAACCTCTGACATATAGACGAGATAATTACGCTCACTTTATGTCAGAGGACTGCGAACCAACGAACCCTATTGCAAAACTCCTCATTGCTACCGAGCGTCTTGACATTCAAGACCTACGGGAATGCAGGCCCAAGAAGGGTCAGGTCCTGGTTACTCCCCACGGTCGACACCGCACCTACTCAGTCACAGTAAAAAGGCGACACGTGGACGACACCGATTGGAAGGACGTAACAATAGGATTAACCAACCTCCGCACCGCTCTAGAGCGGGACAACTAAACATCCTGTCGAATGGCCAATTCCGGAGATGCATTAGGCGCGTTGCCTCAGACCAAAATGGCAGAATTATCATTAGCCGTTTTCCAAAATAGCAATATTATCATCACTCTCTGCCATGGGAGAGTGGAGGTACCTCCACTAGAATTAAGACCAAGAATAATAGCCGAATACCACGGTAGTTTAATAGGTGGTCACAAAGGTGTGACCAAAACATATCGTCGTATTAGGGAAAGATATTCCTGGCCCGGACTACGAGACCAAATCAGCGATTTCATCCGTAACTGCCGAAGCTGCCTGGAGCAGAAACTAGTAAGAGCAAGAACTCGCGAACCCATGCTCATCACCGACACTCCGGCTGCACCTTTTGAAAAAGTGTCCCTAGACACGGTAGGAAAACTACCAACCACACCAAATGGTAATCGTCACATCCTGACGATGCAGGATAATTTTAGTAAATACTGCATAGCCGTCCCCATACCCGATCTCAAAACTACGACCATTGCGCATGCAATCGCGACCTCCCTATTTACTCAGTACGGTGCCCCTCGGAGCATTCTGACTGATAGAGGAGGAAGCTTTGTGGGCAAGCTCATGAAGCACCTGGAGAGGTTGTTTCAGGTGAAGCAAGTAACAACCTCCGGTTACCGACCCCAAACCAACGGGGCGCTGGAGAGGAGTCATATAGTCCTGACGGATTACATTAGGCACTACGCCGACGATTATGACGATTGGGACCGATTGCTCCCCTTCGCCATGTTCGCCTACAACACGTCAGTGCACGAAGCGATTAACTTCACGCCCTATGAATTGGTATACGGTCGAGTGGCGAGAACCCCGAGTTCCTTCCCTCAAGGCGAAGAACTTGAAACTTACGGTTCCTATCTGCGTCACCTAATAGTAAGAATTTCAGAAATCCAAAAGATCGCAGCCGCAAACCTAACCAAGGCGAAAATAACTTCCAAAGAATACTACGATCGTAAGGCTCGGCCCTTAAATGGAAAAATAGGGGACCAAGCTTACGTTTTTAAGGAAGTTAGGGACGGAAAGTTTGACAGTAGAGCCACCGGTCCCTACACCATAGTCGGATTCACTGAAAATAATAACTTTATCCTTGAGACCGAGACTGGTGACCGGTTCGCCAAACATAAAGATAAACTTAAGGTCGTTCGCTGTTAATCTCGAACGATTTTTAAGGAAGAATCCGAAGACAGAATAAGCCTAAAAAAAATAAAAAATAAAATAAATGAAAAAAAGGGGGGATGCACATGCATGTGTGTGCGTATATGTATGTATGTGTATGTGTATACATGTGTGTGTATACATGCAATTTAATAAATTCCGTCTTCATTAAGAGAGGATTATCCTGTCTTGGACTTCCTTCACCCTTGAAAAGAAAATCTAATGCCTTCTCTTTTTAGGTAACAATGCTCCATTTTCGGCTATTGATTTTCCTGATCCCTCTTTTCGCCTTTGAGAACGCCAAACCGGCACTGTATAAGGACACTCATCTAAAGGCCAGCACGGGAATCTACTATGAATACCTGGGACCTATGAAACGAGTCGTCAGCAATTGGAGGATCACCGTGTTTCTGGACCTACAGAAAATCCTGGGGTCTTTGGATACGTACGAGCAACGATTCAAGCGCCTGTCCGACCTGTGCATGCCAGGATTCGGCCTATCCTGCCTGCAGACAATCACTGACTATGGTCTCGACGCCAAGTTCCTGGTAGCCGAAAGTCTGAGAAAGGAAGTGTCCAGACATGCAACAGAAATGGAGGAACGTACCAATAAGACCATTCTTCCAAGCCTACCCACCGGGATGAGAAGCCGACGAGCCCCACCATTACTGGGACTTTTAGGAGGACTTATTGGACCTATAGCCGGCCTCATGACGTACAATGACGGCGAAGCTATCGAAGCTGAGATCGCGGAACTCAATCAGGCTCGGACCAACTTGTCATATCTGGTTGGCAAGCAAACTCACTTAGTGAGAGCTCAGCTAGAAGAACTACACGAACTCTCCAAAAATAATAAGGATAGAATCGCTCGGCACGAAGCCGAAATGTCCCGAAATAACTTAAAACTAGAAAACCTTACGAGGATAGTCGCAGAGCTTAAGCACGTTGACGCATTGACTCACGTGCTCAAGGCAGTGGAATCCAGCCTTGAGGACTATATTCGCTCTGCCAGACGGATCCAGCTGGAACCAGTTTATCGAGACGTCCAGGACCATCATTCCGAAATTGAGTTTCCAGTCCCGGGACGACGGGTGGATCTTGAAGAACTATCCAAGATCGTCACTATCACGGCAATCTACAAAAAAGAAATCCTAAGTATACTCGTGGACGTCCCACTGCTGGAACACACCAACTACCTGATGTACAAGTTGCATCCGGTACCAGTGTTCCAATCAACATTGACAAACAATTCAGGAAGCGCTTACGTCCTACCGAAATTTTCTCACATTGCTGTAGGAGAACCCCAGAGGACGCATGTCTTGCTGAACCGTCAACATGTAAAATCATGTAAAAGGACTTCCTATTACATGATCTGCAATAACAACTTACCTGTGAACGAGAACATGAGGTATCCATCGTGCGAAAGCGAGCTGCTGCTGAATCCTTCGACAGCAACATTCCGTAGATGCGACGTCCGAGTGACCTACGACGCGGAATCGGAATGGGTTCCTATCGACTCTCTAAATGGATGGCTCTATTCTCTAGTTCGACCCCTCTCCGCTGAACTAAGATGCCCTGATCAACCCAAAATTCTGATCGACTTGGGTAGGATCGGCATAATCCAGGTCGCACCTGGATGCCAACTGAAAACATACGATAGGACATTTTATGGATCGGCAAACAAGGCCGGATCCATAGAAGTTATCTACGAGCCCCTCGTACATCTTAACCTAATGGAATTGTCACCACTTCTAAAGGAACATAGGGCCCTCGCGCCCGAGGAAAGAGAAAGAAGTTCCTTCGCAGGAGATACCTCTGTTAAGGACGAGGCCTTTTCTGCAAGGGAGAAGTCCTTGGACGAAATAGAGCGGCAGATTTACGAGACAAATATACAGCGTCAAGCGAAGGTCAAACACCTAACGCTGATCCAAGGCTCTTACGTCGGCCTGGGTCTACTCGCTGTGTGTTTTTGTTCTTATTGGTTCTGTCACCACATCAGAACTACTGCCAAAACGGTGTTTCATCGCAGCCGTAGCAACTCCATGAAGAACTTCGACAATGGCCATACCAACGATGATCCTGAACGAACTCTGGAAAGCTCTGCAGAAACTTACCTTAGAGCGGAGCCGCCCCCAACAATCCTAGGCCCGTCAACAAGCATGAGCAACTCTGCTCGTGAAGAACCACCCGTCGTGCTACCTAGAAACGCAGCTGCAACCTCGGCGCACACCAGTTCAACGATAACTAGACCCATCATTCAGCTCCCTACGCAGACGCTACAACCAGCATAGGAGAGTAAAGATATGTATAACTCGAGCGTGTGTGTGTGTGTACTTATGGGCGTGCATAGGTACAAATTATCAAAAAAAAACAACAAAAAAACAAGGTCTTGTGTCTCTGCAACAACTAAGATTTTCCTTGGTTTTAGTAATTAATTTGAGAACTAATCGAGAGAGAGAGAGAGAGAGAAAGAAAGAGACCAGGGACCGGGAAATCTGAAAATGATGCCCTAAAATAACCCGAAATCTCATTGGCCTGTGGAGTCTTATAAAATTGTAGAGACTGATGAAATCATGTGGAATCTTATAAAAATCTGATAAAACACCTTAAGGTCTCGTAGGTCCCATGACATAATTCCGCACCTTCCTTTCTATTTATTTTTTTTTTTTTTTTCCCTTTCATTCCGACAGGTGTCGACTTTGACTTTTGAAGTTTCCCATATAAAATTAGCAACAACCAAAATACATTAAGAAGAAAAGAAAAAAAAAAAGAAATCAGTCTTTGATTTTTCTTTTGAATAATTCCTCAGAATCTGGTATAATGTTACGGCAGCCTGAAAACTACCCTCAAAACCAAAAATTTCATTTCAATCAAAATAAAATACCGACGGATAATACTAGACCTATAGAGTAGGACGCAATTACATCCGAAAAGAGGGATAGGTAAACTTGGATCTTAAAATTATTTATTTACGAAAATAACAATTTTTGTTTAAAAAGCTACTTAGATTTTAAGCAATACACATCGTGTCACCTTGGAATCCATACCCTGCCCCCCCCCCTAATGGAGGAGGTACCCCAGCTCGCCGACCGGAACGCACCACTTGGTCAACTCCGGGGCAAGTCGCTATAAAAAAAAGGGCGAGAAAGGGGTCGGTTAATAAGATAATATCTACATAAGGACACTTGGGCCTTCTGAAGCACAGATAGGGCGTAATACTAAAAACTTACAATGGTCCAGCGCGCCGTCATCCTCGGCTCCTTCTCGTGGGTGCGGTCGTGCCGCTGGACCCAGACAAGCTTGTATTTCCGATCGGCGACCTGGAAACCAAGCGCCGGGGGCAGCAGAGGCAGTTCTGAAAAAAGGCTGAAAAAGAAAAGGGGATGGAAGTCATTCCCATTCTTCAGCTTCTCCCTTCTCCTTTATACATTTTTTTTTCTCTCTTTTTGTCTGCTCGTAAAATAAGTCTGGCACTCACCATGAATCCACAATAACGTTGGGCCACACGTGTCCTTGCCAAAGGACCAAGTTCGCTTTCTCCCACCACCCTATTGTATACGGATGGAACCTGTGCATCTAAAAAAAAAAAGGGAGAAGAAAGAATATATGCGTATGTACATGTATGTGTATATGTGTGTATATATATATATATATATATATATATATATATATATATATGTATGGGTGATTGTCAAATTGAAGGCAAACTTGAAGTCCCAATAATATAACATTAACTTAGAAGCTCGTGCCAATTTTTTTTTAATTTTAATAAACACATATTATCATCCTCTACAGAATGGGCAGTTCCTTTTTTTTTCATTTCTGTTCCTATTTATTTTAATTTAATATAAGAACACCCAAAACGTCATTACCGTACGGCGTCCCAACCTCACTTTCCACAAGGATAAACTGATTTTCTCCGTTTTTTTTTTTAGACAGTAACCTGAAAAACGTTTAACGTATTAGATTTTGTAAACTTCACATGAACATAAATTTAATGTATGCACATTTTTTTTAATTCAAATAAATAATATTTTAAAAGCCTTGGTGTCTGTCCCTCAATTTTTTCCATTTCAGAAGTCATTACCGTACGTCTGTTTTTCTAGTAAAATATTGTAGTTACAGTTGAGTAATAAATACAAAAATATTAGGCGTATTGTTTAATACAAGTTTTTATAAAATTTAGCTTAAAATATTAACTCTCTTTTCTGAGAATCCGATATTAAAACTGAAAAGTGCATCTTGACAACAAAAACGTCGTTACCGTACGTGCGTTAAAAACCATTTTCGGAGTGAAAAAAATTTATGAAAACAATTCCGTTACTTGCTTGGTGGTGTTTTCTTTCATAAGTAGGTGACTTTTGATAATTACAATTTGTTATTTTTTTTATAAACAATAAAAAAGGTTAAACTTTAACATTTTTCTCGCATCATTACCGTACGGTACAATAGAACAGCGTACGACTGATTATATGCGCTGCCCATGGATTCATTATTATTTCTTATTTTCATAACTGCCCCTTTTGGATTTAAAATAGTTACATGTGATAAGATCAATTTCCGTTATGAAATATTTAATTCCTAATAATAATATGATTGCCACTGTAGGTGCCGAAATTTGCCTGCAATTTGACAATTACCCATATATGTATGTATATATATATATATATATATATATATATATTTATACATATATTTAAGGGAGATAGGGGAATCAACCACCGCGCGAGTCAATTTCAAAAGAAAAGAAAAAACTAAGGGAAGGTGTTCTCACCAGGGCCCAGTATCCCCGGGTCAAATACCGGGACTTGTCCTCATCCCAAGTGTATTCTTGAACCCACTTGGCCCTCGTGTATGGCCTCCTTATTTCCATCTCTGAAGGTAGGTCCAGTGGCCAGACACCCCAGCCGAGTTCCAGTGCTCCCGGAATGACAGTATACTCTCGCTCTGGGGCGGGAGACCACGCCGGGTAGTTCACGAGAAAGCTACAAAAACATACTTGAATTAAAATAGGCTGACTCCCTCACGAAAAAGGGGAAAATAGGAAAACTTTTGAATTCTGATAACAGGGTATCCGTTCTAATTAGAAAAAAAAAATCCGTTTTTTTTCCGGTTCGCAAACATCTTTCACGATCAATGAAATTAAAAGGTTCGAACTCTAAAGTTAACCATTCTCCCATTTGAATGGATGGAAAATGAACTGCAAATTAAGCACTTAAAGGGAAATTCTTAAATTTTAAACTTTTATAATTGGAGTTTAACAGTTTTAGTTTTAAAATGTTGTATTCATGTGAGCAATAACCTATACGCATAAAAACTGATAGTATTATGATAACACCTTTCAATTGACCAATTTTGAATTGATTGCTTTTAAACTGAAAATTTTAGAATTTTTAACTTTTATCAATCATAGTATCCAAAGATTCAGACTCAGTTCCAAGCATAAAAATCCATGTTATCATTTTCAATGCTTCCAATTAAGGAATCGACGAATGAATTTTAAAATTGAAAGAGTTATATATATAAAAAAAAAAACTAAAGTTAAAATTTTAACAATTTTAAATTAAGTCAAATTTTAATTAAGTAAAATTTTATTTTACTTCTTATAAAGTTAAAGTTTTAACAATATTAAACTAGGAGCACTAAAACTCGAACGACTAAATTTTTTTTGTGAACATTTTTAAAATTTAGAAGTTGAATTATTTTCTCATTTTGAAGAGTTTAGAATACATTAAAAAAAAGGGAGTTTAAAAATTTTTTTTCTTTTTCTTCTCTCCAAAATCTTGAAAAACCTGCATGTTGTTAAAAACTTCTAAATGTTTTAATGAAGTACCTACGCGTACTCAAAAAAAAAGAGGGGGAAAATAAAATAAAAAGACAAATAAATAAATAAAGTAAGATAAAATTAAACCCAGCTGTAGGTATCGAAATTACGGTACGAATAGTCGGATTTTGTCGGAACACACAGTTCGTTTAAATTATTTAAAATCATTTCAATTTTTTTCAAATTAATCTTGAATCTTACTAAAACTCTAAATATCTCTAAAAATTACTCGAATTGTTCCACAAATAATAAGTGTCCAGTTCTCATCGATACATTAAAATTCAACAATGTCAATTAAAAATTAATTTTTTTTTAATAAAACAATTAAAATCGCCACGTTCAAGGTCTAAAACCCTCTTTGAAAGTTTTCAATCTTCAATTATTTACTTTTGAACGCTTTTAACTCCAAATTAGAAATTAATAATCATTGTTTTGAAAATGTTTGAATAGTATTTTTAAAAAAAATCGGATTAAGAATGGACTTTTTTTTTTACTGTTCATATTTTTAACTCATTATTATGATTCATTATTTTTAATGTTGGAAAATAAAAACCTAGAAACGTGAACGCGCAATTTGCACGCGTAAATTTATTAACTGTACACATTATAACAAAATGTGTCTCTGTACTTTTATTTATAAGACACAAAAACTTCCTTATCCTACTTATTATATTCAAAGTCTTGCTTTGTTCGGTCGTAACCCGAGAACGCATTATCGCAATGCCTACGTCGCATTCCGAGCTCCAGAGGAACGAGCCTGCGAGCCGACTTTTAGAACGAAAAGAATTACAATTGAGAGAAAAGAATAAAAGTGAAACGAAATTGTTCGAAATTATTACACGGACCATTTAATTTGTTTTCTTTTTTTTACTGAGAGTTAAAAACAGTTAATGAAACTTTTAAGATTCAACTTCTTTAATGCTGTGTATAATTTAGCTGATTTAGGTTTATTTGCAATGAAATAATGAAATCGTCAACGAATAAGTTAATTTTTAACCAAACTATTGAGTTGGCTACCTACAAGATGAATTTCAACTAATTAATCGAATTTTAAACGGAAAAGATTAAACTTTAACTAAAAACAGTTGCATTTCCAACGAAATAATTAAATCTTGCGGAAGGCAGTTTAACTCCTAATAAAACCGAGGATTTTAAATCCAAAGGGTCGAATTTTCTGTCGAAATAGGCGAATGTTCAACAAAACAGTTGAATTCGGAACCAAAACTTTAACCAAAAACAGTTGAATTTTCAACACGAAAATTGGAAAGTTCGACAAAAAGACGAATTCTCAACGAAAAATTAATTTTAAACAAAAAAAAAACTCTCCGCTAAATAGTTAGATTTTCAGCTAAGGAAAGATAAATTTTTACCAAAATAACGGCTGCATTTTTCTCACTGAAAAGGTTAAATTTTCAACCAAGAATGAAATACTTACAACTCTAAACAGAAATAAACATCTTACAAAAATAGAATGTTCCACAAATAGTCAAGTTTGTAATCGAGGGATGAATTTTTAACTAAAACAAAAGCTCAAACGATCAACTAGAAACTTAAATTAGAATAGTTAGACACAAACAAAAGATTACTTTCAGCCAAATAAATTTTTAAAGAAAATGCTAAAATTTTCAACCAAAAGAAAATAATGAAATTTTCAATCCAATAGATGGATTTTCTA
>CAKNXH010000608.1:178615-197354 GCA_932178445.1 Andricus quercusramuli | reverse complement strand
GTCGCGGGGCTCAGAGCACCACACGACCCAGTCACTCCGAATCGTTGTACAAAGCGCAAGTACCGAGTTAGGCAAGAGCACGGGTATTTATGTGCGCGAGGGGCGTAGGCCTGAGTGAGAAGGGAAGCGGCTGCTGGCCCGGTGATTGGCCGAGACTCCCGAAACTGGAGTCGCAACGAAGCAGTGGGGACACCGTACTCCGTGCTTCCTACCGTCAGGTCCGCGCGCCTTTCGCCGTTTACAGTGTTTTATGAATGTTTTAAAAAAACTCAATGTTAATATTTTTAGCTGATATTTAACAGAGAGGTTCGCAAATATCTAAAGTCTAAACCTGCGTTTACAGAAATCGAATATTTCGATTTTTAAAGAAAAACATACATTACACATGTTAATTGAAGAATAATTATGTATAAAAATAGTGAGACTTAACCTAAGGTCAATCGGTGTCCGAGGAAAGTTCATTATAAAAACTAGATACTTTTAAAGAAAATTTTTGGATTATTTTAAATGTGGATTCAACGACGCTTTCTTTGAACTCCCCTGTGTTTCGCAGGCGCGTTGGAGTGAGAGAGAAAGAGCAAGGCAACGTCACTGGCGTACGTGCCGGCCAGGACGTTCTCTCGTGTCGAGCCCGGCATTGTCACGTAGTCGGAAAATCTCGATGGCCAGCTGTCGAGTGCGTCGCTCGAGAGTACGTGACTGGAACAATAGAGTTGTCGGCTGTTAACCGATTTTGGGGTCTTAATGGCCCGTGTTTGTTAACTTACTCAATGGGAGAAAGCAAGCTCGTTTTGTCAACACAATGTTAACGATTAGGGTAAAATTTTCCACTCAAGTTTGGCCAGAAAACTTGAGCTGGGAAATTTGTATATCCTTTCACTAAATCAGTGGTTGTCAACATTTTTAGGCCCACTGGCCTATAACATATTACCGACTTTTAAATTCCCGATAATAGAAAACCGGAAATAAAGTTGCCGTCATTATATAATATCCATTACTGTAAAATTTCTGACGCAGGGTCCCAAATTATAAAATTCCCTGATCTAAAAAATTAAAAACTTGTTTTAATAAAAAATACATGAAAGAAAATGATATATAATTCTTCGCACATATTTCTTATTTTATTCCTTATTCATTATCGGAACCATTTTTCAATTGTTTACAATTGGGAAGTTTATAATTCGAAAATATTGTATATAGTGTCGAATCTTTTATAATGTCGGGTATTTTCCAGATTCGGGATTTATAAATTATCAATTTTATAATTTCGGGAATCCAATTGATTATTCTGAGAGCATCTCAGTTTCCTTTAAATTAATTATCCAACAAAATATAAAAATCGTTATACTCTCAATTCCAAATTTTCTGTTTATCACATTAATATTGTTACCACACATACATATATTGATTTCACATAAAAATTGACTCAAAGCTGTTGGACTTAAGCTTTAACATAAAAATTCAGTCACCTTATTCTACTAAATAAATACTAGAATTGAATATTTTTTAGATAACTACAAGACTAAATGTAATATTAAAACTCTCCAAAAATTAAAACTAAACAACTTAATTTCTCACAGGAAGCAGTTTATTTGACAATAATTTGCAATATGCACATAAAATCACAAAATAATCATGAGAATATATACATTTAAAATATTAATAAACAGTAATATATCACATTAGGGTGTTCCAAAAAAAGCCTAATTTTTTCTGAAATAGTTCCCCTACGAAGTTTATCTTTTGGTATCAAAATCACCACTGAATATTTAGGGGTCTCACAAACACATTTTTGTACGGCCCCTAAATATGTTTTTAAAATTCAGTCTGAATTTTAGATTTTTATCAGTAAAAAAATGCCAGTGCTTAATGAAGAACGTAAAAAAAGAAATACTTGTTTAATAACCCTCGATTTTTGTTTTACCACTAATCAGTCGAAGTATCTCTGGATAATACAACGATCTTCAAAACTGCACGAAGAGGTTGTCCTGGTGGGAAAACTCTGAACTGAAATTTTTAAATGTACTTAGATTAATATTTTGAAAGATCTTTAAAAAAATGCAATTCAGTAAATGTAAGGTCTACCTATTTTGGTTTTGATAAGGCAGAATAGTATGTATGGTCACAGTCAGTATGTACAACTTGGCTGGACCGTCCATCGTTATTCATTGCTGCTTGAATAGAGGCCTTCTGCAATTTGTTTTGTCAATCTATGCTCGGATACTGTTCGTTTCTTCTTTGTTGAATGGAAACGTTGCTGTTCCACTTTTTTATGGCTAGGCAAATTTGACAATTTCGGAAAATGTGGTCCAAACTGTGAATTTTCTGAGTCAACTGGATGCTGCTGTAAATACTGGATAATACCTTCCAGAGGTTGTATCATATTCAATATAGCCTCATGTGTGGTAGCGCTGGCAGTGTCACCGGCAATATTAAGGAGTGCTTTGAAACGAGTCAAAGTGGATACAGAATCTCCTATGTCACCTGACTGTCTCGGGATGCCTGAATAACGTCGTCGTTGTGGTCTTCAAAGGCTAAAGTGGCTTCTTCATTTACCGCAGGCGAAAACTTTTCTTTTGACATGCGCATAGAAGCATGTATATGCTTACAAAAGTTTCCCTTGATCTTGTAGTCCACGCAGGTACATGTGAATTGGTGAACGCAGATGAGACAATCAGGACACGATAAGGGACATCCTGAGCAATTGTTCGAGGTGCTAATTGACACAGTGTATAGCCCTCTTCCTGGTGTCGCTGAGTGCACAGTCCAAGTATTTTGGTCAACAGCTTTTATCTTGCTATCTTCGATGTCTTTGCTTCGGTGGTGACTATGGGCGATCTGTTCCATACGAAAGGTTGGCTTGTTCTTTGCCATTCGTATGATCTTTTCAAACATCATGTCTCTTGCGAAACGCATAAGAACACCAATGCATTTGTCGACTCTCCTATTCTGGCTATCTTGCATGTAGCAGTATTTAGGTTTTTTATGTACAGCTTCCAAATACATGTTTGTAGTCAAGGACAGATCAAGCCGAAAACAAAACGCCCACTGCTCAAGACGCTGAGCGTACTACTTGCGGAAGTAGACGCCAAAATCTATTGTATCGGTATCATCCTCGCACATTGATAAAAATTTGTCAATAGAATCTTTAAATTTTTCAATATCCATTATTTCCATCAGTGCCCAGCAAGCCTGGTAAACTTCTGTCTGCTTCACGGGATTTTTAATCTTATTTAGGTTGCTTCTCCAGCTCCTGTCGACGTGCCATATACAGATTAAGTGGTGCTGTGGTTTTGACATGACGGTGGTCCAGGCATTAAAGTACGCTGGGACATCGTCGGACATGAATACTCTGGCTGAAATTAGCCCTACTTTTTCTTTCACCGATTGAAAGAACTGTAACATGGCCACAGTATCTATTCTGTTACTGAGACAGAATGCAACTGGACAGCGAGCTCCAGATTCATCTACAGTGACCACTGTTGTCAGCTGGAAGTCATGATCGGTTGTTTTATGTGTACTGTCTACGCAGATTTTTTCACTGCCGTACTTTGCTATTATCTCCCGTTGACATGGTGTCATGATCACTATCATGAAATCTTCCTTCAATAGAGAACTGCCATTTTCACATCCTTGCATTTTGAAGTATAGCACAGGTGAGTCGTCCTTGAGACTCATCTGTTCTTGCACCCACATCTCGGTACTATAAGAGTCATTTTTGTATGCGATGTCCCGATCCAAGTCATAATCCCTAACAATATTGTGTAGGTCTCGCTTATTTACAATATGAGAACGGCCAATAGTTCCTACTTTTTTCTAATATCATCAAGAATCCGATTGAAAGGCACACCCAGTTTGATTTTATCTGCTAGTTCGTCTCTTTCCTCTTTTGTTGAACGGAGAAACTTATAGGACTGAGAATGCCCCACATGGGTCCTGTAAAAGTCTACGGTAATGCGGCCTTCAACATTGGTAGTTACCTTAAAATAAATAAATAAATAATAATCTGTAAAATAATAATTCAAAAAAATTATTTTTAAAATTATTTTACTTCAAAATTAGTAATTACCATTCTGGCAGGACATATTTTACCCGTTTTACAGGGTTTTTTCCACTTCAGCCGCTTTCCTATGCCTTTCGGAAGATATGGTCCTGATCTGTGACACTGGTAATATTTTCTATTTCCGACGGCCCTTTGCGCGGAAAAAAAGCCTGGTCTTCTTTTTCGACGAGGCTTTTCCATACTTTAAAATCTGTAATTACACATACGAAATATGTTTAACAGACTTTTTCAAGAATAAAGAAAATCGCCAGTACGAGCGAAGATATCGAGTGCAGAGGCATAGGGAGAAATTTTCAAGTAAAATGATGAATCTTCAACGGTATCAATTGAATTTAAACCAACAGATACATTTCAACTAGAATGATGAATCTTTAACTACTCTTTACTTTAGACTGAGCGTTGGAGATTTTACATGTGTCTTTTTTTTGGTAAAGAGTACAACGAAGAGGAAATCGAGGCTCTTTAAATTTTCTCGAAGACCCCCAAAGCACCACAATAATCTGAAAATTCGTTAAAATATCTCAAAGTACCCCAAAGACTTGAAAATTCTCTCAAATTAGAAAATATCTTAATATATTTAAAGAATTTCGATATATCGTGGAATCTCTCATGGAGAATTACAAAATGCCGTAAATATCTCATGGAATTCTATATTCCTTGAAAATCTGAGATTCAGTTCCAATTTAAATGTTTGAACTTTCAATAAAAATGAACAGATAAAGTGTCTTGACGTAGTTTAATTTATGACAGAAATAGTATAACCTCCCCCCCCACCCCCCGCGGAGACAAAGAATAGTTCAATTTCAAAAATTTATAATCTTGAAATTCATTTATTCCTACCAATAATAGTTATCAAATCAGGAAGTATCTTAATAAATTTAATTTTTTTTTCTGAAATACCGTGGAATCTCTTATAAAGAGTTATGAAGTGCCGCGAAAATTCCATGGAATTCAAGCAGGTCGAAAATGCCCTTGGCTGGAATCAGATTTTCAATGAGCCCTTTTCTTGGACTTGGAATCATAACTCTTTTTCCGGATTTTTGAACCCCCATCACCACCCCCATAGTCATGGTGGCTAAAAATGTGTATTATGGTTTTTATTTTTCTGTGACGCATTTGTGTAATAGAAAAATCTGAAAAAATTAGTAAGAAACAATAAATTAGGATACACTTGAAAAAAAATGTCACAGTGTTTTGGCGGGAAATTCAAATTTTTGAGAGAAATTCCAATTCTCGAAATTTTTTTTTGGTCAAAAATTTTCTGAGTACTGTTCCCAATTTTTTATAAATGAAAGGTCATCTCATGCGCTAACTTCCAGAATTTTTTCAGCTATTGGTATCAGTTCAAATACTGATACCAATGACCTTGACCTTGAATTATATTTTCAAGGTTATTTGAAGGTCCAAGTGATTTTTTCAAATAAGAATCCCTACTTTTCACCCCAGATTTGGAAAGAGCGGGAAATTTTACGTTCAAAATGATATTTTTATGAATGTCATGGAAAGGTCGAATAGATGTCAAATTTGCGATAATATTTGAATAATGGTTGTTAGCTCGGAATTAAGGTTGGGAATAGCAAAATGTTTTGGCAAAAAGTTATCAGAGGCAGAGTGATCAACTACTCGTAATTCCGAGCTAACACCCATTATCTTAAAATTATCGCAAATTTGACCTTCATTTGACCTTGCCATCACCTTCATAAAAATTTCATTTTCAAAGTAAAATTTACTCGCTTTTCTACCTGCACAATTATGTCCATTTTATTGCTTGTAAGAAAAGTTATTATTTTTTCGGTATAAGATTAATATTCCTATTCGAAAATTTATCTGTTTTGATGAAATTTCTTTCTTTTTTTGTTGAAAATTCATTTTTCAACTGAATATTCAAATATTCCATCTGTGAATGTAAATTTATGTTTTCAAGTTAAAAATTCAACTATTTGGTTGAAAATTCATGTATTTAGTTAAAAATTTGTGTTCTTTGGTAATAATCTGACCTTTTTGCCTGGTAATTCATATTTTTTGTTGAAGATTCTTCCTTTTTTTATGTTAAAATTTAAGTTCTTAAATGAAAATTCAACCATTTTGTTAAAAAGTCATATTTTTGTTCGAAAATTCCGTTGTTTTGTTGAAAATATTTCTTTGTAGGTCGAAAAATATTTCTTGTTGTTATTGAAAAATTAAAAATTTCGATTTTGAAAAACTTTATCAACTTGTTTAAAAAAAATTGTAAACCGTTACTGCAGTCGTGAGTTTGATAATTCAGGAAAAAATAAAGCCATTAAAAGTGCACGTGTATCAGCAATATTTTTCAAATCTTCAGTCCGACGTGAAATGTTAAAAAGTCGAACTTAAATTTTATGAACTACTTTCTGAAAATGTTGAGCTTTTAGTAAATTCGTGACTTTGATAATTCAGTAAGAAATAAAACTATATACTTTTAAGAAATGTATGCGTAAAAAATGTTTCTTAATATTTGCTGGCCATATTGAAAAGTTAACAATTTAAATTAAAAAATTTATCATGATTTTGATGGTTCAGTATTAACTAAAATTACCACTTAATGCGAACTGAATAAATAAAAAACAATAAGACAATGCAACTATATAGGTTGAAAGTTAACTATCTTAGGTTGAAAAGTCTATTATTCAATTTTTGTAAAGATTTAACCTTTTTTTTTCATATTTTTCAGTTGAAAATACAAGAAAAATTAAACTTCTTTGTAGAAAGTTCGTATTCTTTAATGATAAATTCAATAATATGATGAAAAAATGAATTATTTGTTCGAAAGTTAAACGACTTTGTTAATAATTAATGCTTCTAGTTGCAGATTCATAATTGGAGCTAAAAGTTCATTTCTTTGGCTGAAGATTTATTATGTTGGTTTAAAATTCTTATTTTTGAATGAAAATTCAACGGTTTTGTAGAAGATCCGTCTTTCTGGTTCAAAAATTCAACAATTTGGCCTAAAAATTTAACATCTAGAATACAATTTTCTTTGTCATTGACTAAAAAATCTTTTTCGTTGAAAAATTAACACTTGTTAAAAATTTGTCTATTTTTGTCCAGTTCAACTTTTTTCGATTAATAAATAAAAATCTCTCCTTGGTTAAGGATTACTCATTCTAGTTGAAAAGTCATATCTTTGATTAAAAATTCATATTTTTTGTAAAAATTGAACTTTTCATCTAAAAATGCAGCTATTACATTGCTGGTGCCAAATTTTCGCTCTACAAGTTGAAAATTTAATTATTGGATAAAAAATCAATATATTTTGTTGAAAATTGATCTTTCTTGTTAAATTTAACTCTCTTGGATGTAATTTTTGTTTGTTTGGTGAAGAATCAACTAATACATTTTACGTTGAGAATTAATCTTTTTTCAGTTGAAAATCATGCTACTTGTTCAAAAGTTGAACTACGTTCTTAATTCCTAAAAAGCAGTGAGAATTTGCGCCCCCCCCCCCCCTATCACCCCCAAATGATTTTACGTTATTTTAACAAAAACTCAAAAAAAATTAAACCCAGATTTTGGTGTGGAAATCCAGCAAAATGAGTGGGGGGGGGGGGGGGGGGCAATTGGCCGATCTCGATATGTTTACTGAACTTTTCTTTGCTGATAAAATTTGTCCTGGAGGGGTTAGATTTACGACTTTGTATGGTATAAAAGTCGCGACAAAAGCAGAAAAAGTATACCCATTTCCTAAAAAGAATGAATTTTGCAATCATATTCTTCTTCCTTGTTTTGGCTGTGGTCCTTGTAATTAGAGCTGATTCAACAATAATTTACTGCGAACACTGGTAAGAAAAAGAATATTTATTACATATATTTTCTGTTTTTCATCAACATTTTTTACATTCAACTACCTGAATATTTCTTGAAAAAATAATAGAGAGCATATAAAAAAAAGAAAATTTCGATTTTTCCTTTTTTTTGGGACAGCTATATACTTTACCCTCTACCCTAGCAACATTTTCCCTGTGCCAGTTCATGAAAAAATTTGTTGTACTTGTAGAAAATGAAAACTATGTACACTACCGTCGGAAATTGTGCGCATGACTCGCGTGAGCGCTATTAAAAATCACTGCTGACTTCGAACCACGATATTTCGGCGAAAAAAAGAGATAGGGCATTTTTCAAACGAAAGTTGGAAAGCTCCTGAAATTCCACGTCTATTGGTACCCAACAAATATTTTTTTGACCGTCTAAAAATAGTACAGCACTTGAGAAGTTAAAAAAAAATCAAGATTTTCTCAAAATTTCTACCTTAAACTCAACTTTCTGCACGAACTAGGAAAATTTTTTCAAAAACCTGAAAATTATACGACATTGAGCCTGAAATCTTATCTTTAATTTAAGCCAAGAAAACTTAAAAAATCTTCATGGGTGCCCGAGATATGATTAAAAATGTTCAATCGGATCTGAGCTCAATTTTAATCGACGATCACGGTTCTCGGCTAGTCTTCTACTCGCCTCCTTCGTTGAGGCAGGACCGAATAGGCCACGCACAGAGGTGGCGCCTAAGTGGACATTGTTCTATTCTTCAATATGGAGATAATATTAGATTCAAATAATTGTTAACTATCACAAATAACAATAAATATTTTTTTTCATTCACCATAATTTGAAATAAAAATTACTAATGAAGAGAACCAGAAGTATAACAGGCGCCACCTTAGTGCGTGGCCTATTCGGTCCTGCCTCAACGAAGGAGACGAGCCGCAGACTAGCCGAGAACCGTGATCGTCGATTAAAATTGAGCTCAGATACGATTGAACATTTTTAATCATATCTCGAGCATCCATGAAGATTTTTTAGGTTTTCTTGGCTTAAATTGAAGATAAGATTTCAGGCTCAATGTCGTATGATTTTCAGGTTTTTGAAAAAATTTTCCTAGGTCGTGCAAAAAGTTGAATTTGAGGTAGAAAATTTAAGAAAATCTTGATTTTTTTTTTTAACTTCTCAAGTGCTGTACTATTTTTAGAAGGTCAAAAAAATATTTGTTGGGTACCAATAGCAGTGATTTTTAATAGCGCTCACGCGAGTCGGACGCACAATTTCCGACGGTAGTGTATCTCAAAATTTCCCTAGGAAAACAATTTCTTTTAAAGCACATTACGTGAAAGAGAATTTTAAAATGGCTGTGATTGTCCCCCAAATGTTGTATTTTACTTCTACTTTCTCGATGAGTTTTCAAAATAATTCTGGTTCAAATTCAGCTTTTGAAATAATAGTTGAAATTTTGGTATTAGAAGATAAAACAAATTCGTTTTCAATTTTCAGCACCCCTGAGTGTGAGGAAGTCCATAGGTGCAAGCCTGGTTAATTTGGTGCGATGGAGAGAGCATCAACTCAAATTCTCCCGGAACTCAAGCTGTTCGAAAATTTTCAAATATGAAATAAAATGTACTAAATTTTTAATGAAAGCATAACACTTGAAATCTAATACTGTAAAGAATAAGATCATGGTCATTTCGCAACCTCAATAAGGATTTGTTTTGGTGGCATTAACCTATGCTTAGAATTTTTGAGAGCAAACGTTTTGTCTCGTCCAAACTGAATGAATTTTGTTTTCAAAATATTATTGTATTCCTAGAATAAAAAACAACGGAATTGGTGAAAATAAAAGAAATTCACACCTGAATAAATGATTGAAAGTAAGCTTTTAGTTTAGAATTAGTTATAATATTTTATTATTTGGTTTGGATTGTTATTATTTTTGTTTAAATTTCCACAATTGCCTTCAGAGTTCATCCTTTTTTGTTGAAAATGAGCCAATTTTTGTTAAAAATTAAAATCTTTTTTCTTGGAATATCATCTAATACATTTTCGGTTGAGAATTTACCTTCTTTCTGTAAAACTTCAAGTGAAATAGGTAGAAATTATTTAAGACCCCTGTAATATAAATCAAATTCAACTCATTCATTAGAGTTTGTAAAAAATTCATCAATATTCTTTGAATTCCATAGAGGTTCAATAGAAACTTTTGAACCTTGTGAAATTCTTTAAAATGCTTAAAAATCACTCCAAATATTTTGGATCGCTAGAAATCCCTTGAAGCTCTATTATCTAGAACTTATTCGTCTAGAAATCCCTTAAGATTCTAAGACTCTTGAAATTCATAGAATTTTTTTTAAATCAAATTTTAATTTATCTTCCAAAGTTCTCCAGAAATTGGTTGAAAACCCTGGAAACCCATTGAGATAAAGAAATTAAATCCATTTCTTGAAGTTCTCT
The DNA here is from genome assembly GCA_932178445.1 of Andricus quercusramuli. Classification (NCBI taxonomy): domain Eukaryota; kingdom Metazoa; phylum Arthropoda; class Insecta; order Hymenoptera; family Cynipidae; genus Andricus; species Andricus quercusramuli. The sequence continues at coordinate 187,054 of CAKNXH010000608.1, read as the reverse complement.
AGAAATCCTTTCAAATCACTTTATTTGTTATTTGTTTGGAAATTTATCTCATTTTGTAGAAATTTCATATTTTTCTATTAAAAACGCAGCTTTTAACTACTTGGTTGGATGTTGAATTATTTATTTGTTGAAAAATTATTTTTTAATTAATTTTTAACATTGAATTCAACTATTGTATTTTTGATTGAAAATTAATCGTGTTCAGTTCATAATTAAACAATTGGTTTAAAAATCTATTTCTTTTATTCCGATTTCGTCTTTCTGATGAAAAATTAATATTTTCGATTGCAGATTTAGTTTTACTACTTGTTAGTTAAAAGTTTAATTTTTCCAATTGAAAATTCGATTATGCTATTTTTGGATTATGAATTATATTATTTTCTTAGAAAATTCACCTATCTGTTTGAAAATAAGGGTTCATTATCAATTTCAATTGCTTTCTCAGGAATTTTCCATTCTGGTTAAACATCCACCTTTTTATCTATAAATGTAGCTGTTCCATTTCTGTTTCTAAATTTCTCTTTACAAGTTGAAAATTCAAGTATTTGGTAGAAAATTATTGTATTTTGTTGAAAATTCGCCTTTTTTAGTGCAATTTTTGCAAAACTATTTTTTTCATTTGAAAATTTATTCTTCTTGGGCTAAAAAGTCAAAGTTTTGGATGTCTTTTTTTTTGTTCGAGAACGGAAAATCTTCTTTGCTTAAAAACTCAGTTCTTGTAGAAGTTTGGTCTTTTTTGTTTGGAAATTCATTTTTTTTTACAGAAACGCAACTGATCGATTGAAACTTACGCAAGAAAATCAGAGTTGAATTTTTCGCATTCGACAAACTTAAAAATCAAGTAGCTAATCAACTAAAAACGAAAGGCTAGAAGCAGCATATGTTGCGATCATATTTACGCGGTCCCGAATTTTCGAAGATTGATTTAATTTAAATTCATTTTCCTACTTGAATATAAACGAAAAGCCGAAAGCAGCTCATAACATAATGCAAATTTGCAGAACTGCATTAAAATTAAATTTTCGTGGGGAAATACTCAGAAACCATGTTTGAATTTCAGCCTGAAAAATTTCTGGAATTTTACGAGTCACGCAGATTCAAAACTGATTATGTGAAAATTCGAGTAAACGGTAATGTGGCTGGGGTTGAAAAAGAGGTGAGTTAATGTCCCACCGCTGCCACCATCTGTTTCTTACGTACGAGATAATAATTTTTAAGAATAATTACCTGTGAAAGGACTCTAATTACCCAAATGTACCGGAGGTTCAAGCTGAGTGTTGTCGACGTTTCGTGAACATTGTAGTTCATTTCTTCAGGGCTGACCTGAAACTTATTTTGCAGGTTATGTTGTTCTTATATATTATAAGGCTATTTTTGCAGATGGTTCAAATTTTATATTTTTAATTGAAACTTGGACTCAGAATGAGTCCAAGAGATGCCTGAAGGGCGCCAGGTAGTTTTCAGCAATCAAAACTACCAAAACATGTATTAACGCTATGAATAAAATAATGCATTTGCCCGATAACTCCAGTAGAGTGGCGGAGTAAGGGGAGGACGCAGTGAGAGGTGAGGTATGAGAAAATCAACACCTTAAGCTTAACCACTGATATAATTGATCCAAGAAGTTCATGACTAGTATTACAATTTAGTTAACAATTATAACGAGTGGGCCGTCGCCCCACTCAAACCAGAATGACAAGAATAGATATTCTCTTTCTAACGAGGCCCGAGTGACCACTCGACAATTTTAAATTTGTTCATTCAACAAAAATCCCACTTCCCATTGATCCTTGAGAGACACAAACAAAATACACTGAAGCTACTCCGCAAAACCCAATATTAACCAATATAAGTGAGGGCGAGGCAATTACCGAGCCTCCCGCAGATGCCTACCATTTCGGCATTTTCAAAGAAAACTACAATTTTTATAACAGTCGAGTCAAACAAAGTGAAGAAAAGAATCACTAACCTGACAGCCTCCTTCTTCCTCTCCAATAACCTCGGCCGCCAGTGGGCATTTTCCTCAGAACCGTATTCCTTTCATTTTTTACAAGAGATGTTCGTGGGCCGTATAACCACACGAGTTGAACGTGAAGCAACGAATGAATAAAGGAGCGGTTACTTCCGTCTTGCCAGAAGGGAGTCGGAACGCATCCGCGCGCATGGTTCTTGGGAGGGAGTGAGAGGCCCTCAGTCAGTGCTTCGGCACGCCGCCAGATGTCGCCACGATGCCCGATTTTCGCATTAGTGTCCGAGATCTTTCGGCCCGCTCGTCGTGCCCGCCGAGGTTGTTGACAAACTGTCAAAATTGGCCTCCACCGCCGTATCCAAGTCCTGATTTTCCCTGGCATTCTTGCATGAAAGGGACTCCCATCCAATCATATATGCTCGGGAAATGTTGTTGAGTCCTCGACCGAAGATTTTCTGTTTTTGGAAATCGGTGTAGGTATCGCCGTCTCCGAAGTAAAGGCGAGAGTAGAGTGCTACTCCATTCCAGCTCGACAGATGAAAGAATATGAAAAGAACAAAAACAAAACAGACTAAATGTTCGAAATTAAAATCATTAAAGTGGAAGTCTGTTGTCTGGCAAGTATCCGTGAGCTTATAATCTGACAGAACCTAAGCTTTCTAAAATTGATTAAATTAGTCAAAAGTTTCGATTCGTTGCTTTAGGTTCTTTACCCCATTAACAATATGTATTCTCTACGATGCCTGTGATTGGCCAAAGCGCCCCATAGTCGGGACTGGTTGAACTTGATTGGCCAATCAAGCCTTTTTTAAAAAACCCGGAAGGACGGAAAGCCAAATCGGATTGGTATTATATCAATTGTCCCTATTTGTATTATTATAGTGTTTTAAGATTTCGATTGCTTCTCTATGTTTTTTCGGAAGAATATTGTACGTTTTTGCGATTATCTTAGGGTTGTTTAGAAGTTGTTCTATTTTTGCATGTGGCTTAAATATAGTTTGGATATTGTGTTTGTTGAGAATTTTTCCTATTCGTTCTGTGATACCTTAAATGTAGGGTAGGATAGTGGTCGTTTTTCTCTCTCTCTCTCTCTTCTGTAGGTTGTGTTGACTTGTTTTTAAAATTTTATTTTCTTAAGGCTTGATTTGTTTGTTTGGTAAATCGTTCTGTATTAGGATTTGTTTGACATTTTCTAGTTCCTTTTGTGAGTTATTTATATCTGTTATGGAAATAGCTCTTTATACAAGGAAGTTGATGACCGATTGCTTTTGAGATGGGTGATGGTGGGGGGAGGCATGCAGGTATTTGTTTGTATGCGTGGGTTTTCTGTAAACTTCATGGCCTAATGTGCTTTGGGATCTTTTATAAACTAGTACGTCCAAGAAAGGTAATTTTCCGTTTTGTTCAATTACCATAGTTAACTGGATATTAGGGTGTATTTGATTAATGAAATCGAAAAATTTGTGTAGTTCATCTAGTCCATGTCGCCAGATGACAAAAGTGTCGTCAACGTGACGGCATCAAAATGCCGGTTTAAGCTTGGATTTGCTAAAGATTTTAGTTTCTAAATTTCCACAAAAATGTTGGCTATTACAGGTGAGATTGAAGATCCCATTGGTGCTCCTGAGGTTTATTCGTAGAATTGGTTATTGAAAGAGAAATAGGTAATAGTGAGACAGTGTTCTATCAAAGGTGTGAGATTGGAGGGGAAGTTTGCAAAGGATTTAATAATATTGATTCTATCAGAGATTGGTGCTTTTGTAAAGAGAGATACTACGTCGGAATTCACCAGGATGTCTTGGGGTTGAATGTGAATCTCTTGTATTTTTCTGATGAAGTCAAAAGAGTTTTTAACGTGTGTGATAGAATTTTCTGTGAAAGGATTAAGTTTTTTGGCGAGAAAGCGTGCCAGGTTGTGAGTTGGTGAGTTGATTGCGCTGACGATTGGTCTGGGTGGGATGTTTTATTTTTATTTTTGGGAGTCCGTAAAGTTTTGGAGAGATGGGATTAGTAGGTTTTAATTGAGATACAATATCGCTTGTCAAGATTTGAGTCTTTTAGAAGGCTTTTTGTTTTCCTGGTTGTCCATCCCTGACGGCGTTTACAAAATACAAAACAAAGAGTTAGTAGTACCCATGTTCAATTATGACAAAGACCCGTTGATAATATCACAGAAACTTGAGTACGAAGCAATAGAGCAAATTAAAGAAACGAATAGAATTAGCATTACTTCAGAGGAAAAGAAACAGGTAAAAAGGATTCAAGATTTATCAAGCAAGACTAGATTGAAGCACGTAGAAAGAGCGGAAGCTCCTAAATTGTGGAAAATAATAGCAGCGCACTGTGATATTTACAACCTCGAAGGAGACCCGCATCCATGTACCGATTTAGTTGAACATCAAATCATTTTGGAGACCGGAGACATAGTAAATTAAAAATAATATCGTCCTCCTGAATGCCACAAAGAGGAATTGAAAACACAAATGCATGAGTTGAAGGAAAGAGGTGTCATAAGGTACTCAAAATCACCCTTCAATTCACGGATTTGGGTTGTCCCAAAAAAGGAAGACACGTTTGGCGAGAAGAAATGGCGAATAGTAATCGATTTTCGCAAGGTAAACGAAGACACAGAACAAGATGCTTATCCACTGCCCATCAAATAATTTCAAGACAATATGTAAAAAGATTTCAAAAAGGTTTCCAAAACTGTAAAAATAAGTCTAGAAGATTTTAAGGCAATTTTTTCCATTTCGCAGGATTTGTTAAAAGTTTTAGGACAAAATCGAATAATTCAAAAAGATATTCAGAAGTTTCGAAACATTTTCAAAAATAATATAAAATTTGTAAAGATTCCAAAAAATGTAAAATAAAATGTTCCTGGGAAAACTTAAAGTGATTTTTAGTAAAAAAAGTTTTAAGAGCATGTTTCAAAAAGATTCAAAAATAAATGTTGATGTTTAAATAACAATTGAACAATTATTCACTTGCAACGACTTAAAATTAAAATAATTCAACTTCTAATTTAAAAAGTGTTGAATAACAAAAAATTTTGAAATTCATGATTTATATAATTATATAGTTTATAATGAAAATTCAAAGCGAAGAAATAACTTGAAATTATTACTAACCGCCCCCTTCAGAGTGGAGGGGGTAGGGAAATTATTGGATGCGAAATTAAATAGGTCTAATAAACAGTTAATAATTTTACCAAAGTATGTGCACTCTTTTACTTTATTTTATACTTATACAAAGATTCGAATGATCAAGATATCAAATGGATTACTTTTGTAGTAATGATACATTTTATATTAACAAAACTTAACAATTAATTGTAAGTTAATTATAAATTACAAGATAGATATTGTAGTTCTCGGAGGTTGATTCCTAACTCAGCAGCACTTTTTACATCAATATCTAGTATATCTACAGTTTTGCATATAAATAATTGAAAGTAAAATTTTTTGGTTCGTTCTCACGAGCAGAGCATGAGCGATTGACCTATTATTTATGATTTTACCTCAAGGCTTGTACAATGCATCCTCATATGCGTGACAGGTGCGTTGTACGTCGTACTGGTATAGCACGTCGTGCTGATATAGCACGTCGTGCTGGTATAGTGCGAGCATACGTTGCGGGTTCTTCCGGACGGTATATATATATATAGACAGACAAAAGTCGTTATCTCGGAGGAGTTGAACATCTAAATGTGTTTTAGCTTAACATAAAAATATTTTTGCGCCTAACATCTCAAGAAGATAGTAGATCAATTTTTTCCGTGTCAATGCTGCATTTCTGCCAGATAGGTTGACCAAAGTTTCCGTTGATTCACAGGTAATTCGCGAAACCCGCCCCAACCACCGTTTTCTTCAAACACTCCGTATATTTCATAAGGTGAGTCGCCGAATTTGCGTAATAGTAGATCACCAGGTCTAAAATTTTTAGGATCGAATTCCTCTGGTACACGATGCGCCCAATCTGCATTAATGGAAATTTGTTTCGAATTAGTCATCAAGTGGTTGACCCATGAAATATTAATATTTTAGCATTTCACTAATGGAACATTAAAAGAATCAGAATTGTTCAATTACCTCCGAATCCAGTTTCACTATTGACAACCAGATATGTCCTAGCATACTCATAATATTTGCAAAGGAACAACCTACCACGGGCGACTAGATCCGTGGATTTCAATGTCATTGGTACAAAACTCGCACCTGATCAAGTAAGAGAAATATGTTCATTAGCAAATTAAAAATAGAAAGTGCATCATATTATAACTGCTAAATTAGATTATATGACGAGTATACTAATAGCTATTCAATAAATTAAATTTGGAATTTTATTTCAGAATCCCGCGAATTGCTCATTTGTTCGAAAAAAGAATATACTGTCGAATCTAAATTCTGTCCCTCTCCAAACTGTCTCGATCTCGGAAGCTGTATTCCAAGAAATCCGTCCAAAAAAATATTGCATTGGAAGTTTCTAATTTTTTCCCCAAAACAACAAATTCGGAAGATATTCACCGACACCTAGAACAAGGAATTATTGTCTGGCATAACAGGATCTATTTTTATTATTTAAATGTGTAAAACAAAAATAGTTAAACATTTTATGAAACAAAAACTAACACCAGGGTAACGCGTCAATGGTAACGGTAACGGTAACGGTAACGTTACAGTTGTGGTAAAATTCTCTAATATTTGTGTTAGATTGAATTTTAGTTTTTATATTACCAACTGGAAGGTGTGACGATGATGCTGATTGACTTGGTGGTGAAGTTGCCTTTCGCTTCGCTGATTCTGTAAGAAGAAATGTAGGGGTTTTTTGTTAACGGAATTTTTCAACGAATCCGAAAGTTAATGGTCGCAATGAAGATGTTTGTCATATTTATATACTATATTAGTAATAATAATAATAATACCAAGCATAGAAAAAAGTTTCCGAAAGATATTCTTAGTTGATTCCGTTTTCTTTAAAGATGAATGAGCCAAGGGTGAACAGATTTTTTAAATTTTCTAAACTTCTTCAAATTCCAAAAATATTTCAAATTTGAATGTTTTCTGAGAAAAATATCACACGATAGAAAAGAGTCATCACAAAGATATTCTCAGTTAATTTTTCTTAATTGAGCCTATTTATTGAAATGTACTAGGGGTGGATTTGAGGGGCTGATTATCATTATTACAAGGCTAGAAACATAATCAGGAGTCTTCTGGAGGTGAATATTGTGACTAATCGTATTTTGAATTTAAAAATTTATTGGCTGTTTTACATGGAGTAACTTCTGAACTGTTTCGTGAAAAGTACTAGGGGTGGATTTAAGGGGCTGCTCAATATGATTATGGGGTTGAAAATATAATCTTTAGTTTTTTCGATGTGAATTTTGTGACTGATTACAATTTAAAAATTTACTGGCAGTTTTACATAAAGAACCTTGGCAACTGTTTCCTGAAAAGTACTGGGGGATTGTTTTTGGGGTTGTTGAAAAAATCCAAAATTCATCTATTTTGCAGAAAAAAGAGCAAAAAATCTCCGCTAACAGTCGAGAAATTTTTGATCTAGTGTAAATAATGACTTTTCGACACAATATTATTTTAGTTTATTATCAGTTGCTATCTCATTAGTTCTTCTAAATTATTCTTCCTAGTAAGATATTTCAGAGGAGAAAAGCTTATTTTTCTGAGATATTTGTATTTCGTCAATCTGTTTGTTTCCTCTTTGATGAAGGCAACAAAATAAAGAAAATTTACAATATATGTACAATTTAGAGAATCTCAAATGAATTTTATGCCACGTTTTTCAGTTATATTTGCTTCACGTGTTGAAAAGATTTACAAATATTGTCAAAAAATGGCCGTTCAAGATTTTAAGAAAAACACGTCATTTTTTGTCTTTACATAAGCCTATGCTAAATGACAGAACAAACTTTCGTAACATTATAAAAATTTGATTATATTTTGCAATATTCTCTAAATTCCCAAGATTTTAAGTGGAAATATATCTTTTCAATAAAATAGTAGAATTTTCCATCAAAAAAGATTAATTTTCTACCAAAAAAGACGAAATTTTCAACAAAGTAGCAGAATTTTCAATAAAATAGCTGAATCCTCAACCAAAAAGATTAATTTCTAACCAAATAGTTGCATCCTCATTTTTTTTTAATTCTACAAAAAAAAGACGAATTTTTAATAAAAATATTTGAATCCTCAACCAAAAAAGGCTAATTTTCAAACCAATAAGTTGTATCTTTAATTTCAAATAAAATTGTACCAGAAAAGATGAACTTTTAAACAAAAAGATGAATTTAAAACAAAGGAGTTGAATTTTCAACCAAGAAGATTAATTTTCTACCGAAAAAGACAAATTTTCAATAAAATATCTGAATTTCAAACAAAATAGCTGAATCCTCAACCGAAAAAGATTATTTTTCAACCAAATAGTTGCATCTCTAATTTTTCTAAATTTCTACC
>CAKNXH010000608.1:165721-178215 GCA_932178445.1 Andricus quercusramuli | reverse complement strand
ATTTTTCAATTATTTTTTTATTCGGAATTTATGAAATTTCTTGAAATTTATGAAATTTGTGGAAATTTATTAAATTTGTTGAAGCTTATCATTTTTATCATTATTCTAGAAATTTATGAAGTTTTCGGAAAAATGATGAAATTTGAGGCAATTTATGAAATTCGTTAAAGTTGATGATATTTGTGGAAATTAATGAAATTGATGGAATTTTATGAAATTTGTGCAAAATCATTGAAGTTGTGGAAAGTGGAATTTTGTCATTATTGTGAAAATTTATAAAATTTGTGGAAAAATGATGAAATTTGTGGAAATTTATAAAATTTGTAAAAAGTTTTAAAATTTGTGGAAAGTTTTAAAATTTGTAAAAAGTTTTAAAATTTGTGGAAAGTTTTAAAATTTGTAAAAAGTTTTAAAATTTGTGGAAATTTATAAAATTCAATTATATTTATTAAAGTTATGTAAATTTATCATTAATGTGGAAAATTATTAAATTTTCGGAAAAATTATGAAATTCGTGGAAATTTATAAAAGTTGTGGAAATTGTGAAAATTCACCATTATTGTGGAAATTTATGTTGGAAAAATTATTAAATTTGTAAATATTTATAAATTTTCTGTAAATTAATGAAACTAGTTTGAATTTGTGAACTTTCTTGAAATTTATTAAATTTGTGGAAATTTCTGAAATTTTTGGAAAAATTATGAAATTTGTACAAATTAATGAAATTTGTTAAAGTTTATGATATTTGTGAAAATTTATGAAGTTTGTGGGAATTTATGAGTTTTGTGGAAATTTATGGAAGTTTCGGGAAGTGTAAATTTATCATTATTGTGAAAATTTATTAAATTTGTGGAAAAATTATGAAATTTGATGAAATTTATTTTGTGAAAATTCATGAAGTTTGTGTTAATCTATGAAATTCTTGTAGATTTATGAAAGTTGTTGAAATTTGTGGAAATTTATGAAATTTATGATCATTCATGGAAAATCATAATGTCATTAAAAATATGCTAGAAGAGTACATTGAAACCCGGCAAAATCTTGAGGAAGAGAAAATTTCAATTCGGAAAAATATATCGGATCCGTATACACTATGAATTCTTTTCGGCAATATTCTCTCCTTCAAGGTTTTCAAATTACCCAATCGGCATTGAGGAAAAGCGACAAAAATATAAGATATAAAAATATAAGCTATAAAAAGGAGACTTCTATGAATCATATACGACGTTCTCAAATCATTTATGATTTTCTGCATTGAACAATTAGAAATTATTTCAAATAATTTTTTCCTAAAAAAAGATCTCCTTTCACTTCGCTGGGAAACGAACCACAGAACTGTTGATTTCGGGCCAGGTGCTCTCCCATTAAGCTACTAGAGAGACTGAGAGAAGAAACTTTTTTGAGAAATACACGCATTATTTTGCTAGATGGTACAAATCAAAATTTTCAAGGAATCTGTATTATCATTAGAGAATAACAGAAAAAACAGAAAATATTTAACGTCTTTTCAGAGCAGATGGAGCTATGCAAGAAAAATGATATTATATAATTTTTTTCTGAAAAAAGATCTTCTCTCGCTCCGCTGGGAAGTTTCGTTTCCCAGCCAAGCGAAAGGAGAAGACCTTTTTTCAGAAAAAAATTATTTGAAAAAATTTTTTTCGCTCCATTTAGCCTGAAAAGACGTTAAATATTTTCTGTTATTCTCTAATGATTATACAGATTCTAAAAAAAATTGCAAATTATAAATTAAGTAATATAATATTAATAAATTATACATATATATTCACCAATAGAATCAATGAGCAGCACTAAAGCGAAGAGGAGCAGGGTACCAACGACCCGCATTTTTTCTGGCTAGATTTTAGAAAAAACTGCGAAAAAATTGTTGAACTGTCACTAACGACCTTTCTACAAGACATTATATACTTGCTATCTCATTTGTCCTTCTAAAATATTTCATCACTTGAGATATTTTCGAGAGCAAAAGCTGATTCTCTTTCTGAGATGTTTGTGTTTCATCAATCTTTTCGTTTGCTCTTTGATGATGGCACCAGAATAGAAAAGATTTACAATATATGTACAATTTAGCGAATCCAAAGTGAATTCTTTGAGGATTCTGGAAGTTTCGAGATTTACAGACATTCAGAGAATTTTCAAAATTTACAGCATTCCAGGGATTTCAATGCATTTAGGAAAGTCAAGGTATTCGGAAAATTTCGGGAATTTTAGAGCATTAAGGAAATTAAGGGCATGCAGAGAATTTCAAGGAAATTAAAACTATTCCAGAAATTTCGGATTTTTGACGGCATCAATTTCAATAACCCTGATGATGCAACCCCATTATCCACAAGTTTTCAAATTGGACCCTGACTCGAGAGTAGATGAAGCACAATTGGAATGAAAGAAGCACTACTAGGCACCACAGCAAGGCCGATAAAACTCCCCCCTGTGGACATCCCGAGTCAATGGTTCCACTTAGAGTGACATCACCCTTAGTGGTAGTTAGATTCCTGTTGGGCAACATGTGGCACGTCCATTCCACGACTGCAGTAGGCATACCATGTGTAATCTTGGCTGCTCTGATCACCTCTCCAGAGGTGTTATTGAAGGCTTCTTCGATGTCCATAAAGGTTTCAATCGCGAGGCCTTTCTCCTTTAGTTGACCTTCAATTAGGTTTACTGCTCAGCTTAGGGCCGTCTCCGTCGAGTGACCAGCCCTATGGGCATGTTGCTGCTTGTGGAGCGATCTGCTTGATAAGGCCTTATCGCGAATATATCTATCCACAAATCTTTCCACTGTTTTTAGTAGGATAGTTGGGCCGGAAATCCTTGGGTGAAGTATAACCGATCCTACCTGCCTTCGGAATGAAGACTGCTCTCGTACCCCTCCATTACGTCGGGAGGGCTGTACAGTACAGAGGGCTGAATTTATGCCAGTCGGGCTAGGAGACTAATAAGGTCTGGAGGATTTTAGGGCCTACATAACCCTGGCTGGGGTGACAATCTCGTTGGCCAGCCGCCGTTTCGGGCCCAGTTGGGCCGCAGATGACTTTGATTGCCTCTGAGTTGCTGTCCCCCCTTCTCCAGACCTTGAAAAGCTTGGAAAATGAGCCCTGGCCAGGTGGGCCAAGGTATCCCCGTCCGACTCTGAGTATCCCCCTCCGGGCAATTTCAGAGTCTCTCGTACATAGTTCAAGCAGCGGGACAGCGCTAACTCCCTTCGTCAGTATACACGACCTTGTTTTGGCCGTCTTGGGATCACTGTAAAAAAAAACCAGCCCCTCCTAATCCCCTTATGGTATCTCGAACTAACCATGGTTCTTGGATTAGCGAGATACCTGTATGCCTCGCAACCATGCCCCTCTTGAAAACTGCAGAGGCTCCTTTGCTGTGATGCAAGTTAATCTGGGAAATGGTTAGACCAGGAGCAGTCATTTAGGTCTGCTCCCAATCTTCCTGCGTCTCAACAGGCTCCTCCCATCCCTGACCGGTAACCCTAAAGTTGACCTGTCCAAAGTGATAGAAGGGCCTGTTGTTGAGGGCCGCCAGAGCCCTCGTTTGGGACTCAGGAATATACACGACAAGGAGATGCCTAGTGTCTCCTAGTGCGTCCCTTTCCTGAGGCTTTTCGTAGGGATCTACCTTACCAAGCAATTTGTAATTATTGCATTCATGAGTGAGTTGCGCTCTCGTGTCTCCCTACACCAAGTTCCCGCTTCCACCAGCGTCTCCCTTCTCCTCGGCTCGCTAACTTCAGTGATCCCAACTTTGGCATGTTGAGCTACTGCGCTTGCCCGGCGCAGCGGCCCTCATTGGTCACTGTTGGTGCGCGACTTAAACCGGGTATAATTGACAGTTATTGAAATTAAAGTAGATAATTATTATAAATTGCACATTAATACCAGAAATTATGTAGTTTGCGATGTATTTTGATAATATTCGATTATTGGAGTCAGCTGACTTTTCAACAGAGAGAAGAGAAGTTCCCAGAATTTAAGGTGAGAAGTAATTAATCCAATTTTAATAATGGTTTCATGTGATGAGGGTTCTGTGTCGCATTCAAATCACTCTTCAAGTTTTCGAAGACCGGCCGTAAAACCTAGAAAGAAAATTCCGGTAAAAAGGCCAAGAGCCTTTCGCAAAACTTTGTGTGACATGCGAGAATTTCGTGGATGGATGAATTGCGTTTGTCACTCGTCCGTTCTTATCGCGAATAAAAGCTATGAAAAGTTGCCTAATTTCTGCAAGGAATTTATTAAAGGGATTGTCAATTGTGTTAATGGAAGCTAAAAACGTCGTGCTCAGTTGAATGAATTCCAATATTTTTTTAATGATGGTGAAATACTTCAAATTTTAAAGTTAGCTGATACTCGATGGCTTTCGCACAACGAGTGTGTTGCTAGACTTTTAGAAAACTGTGACGCACTGCAACGATTCCTAATTTCAGAAGACTTTAATACCGAGATTAAAGCTAAAAACTTAAAATAGCCTAAAAAATGAAAACCAAATCTTAGTAGCTTTCACTTCCAATTTCCTTTTCAGTAATACTTCCAGGCAGCCGTTAGTCACGTTTGAACAGTTTATTGCAGTTGCAGATGTTCGAAATTCGAGTCCGACGCCGCGGTGGCTCATACGGGTTTGTCGCAATTCAAAATTCAGCACCCTCACATTTTCCCAAATTGTTTATTTTCTAAAATAAGTCATCAGTAACAGTGTAAGGGTCTTTTAGCTGCGACTCATTTCCCAAGTCGTTATCTCGGACGAGTTTAACATCTAAATATGTTTCAGTTTAACATAAAAATACTTTTACGCCTAACATCTCAGGAAGATAGTAAGATCAATTTTTCTCCGTGTCAATGCTGCATTTGTCTCAGATAGGTTGACCAACTTTTCCGTTCATTCACAGGTAATAGGCGAAACCCATCCCAATCACCGTTTTCTTCAAATACTCCGTATATTTCATAAGGAAAGTCGCTGAATTTGCGTAATAGTAGATCACCAGGTCTAAAATCTTTAGGATCGAATTCCCTTGGTCCACCTGGTCCCCAATCTGAATTAATGGAAATTTGTTTTAAATTAATAATTAAGTGGTTAACCCATGAAATACTAATATTTGAGCACTTCACTGATGGAATATTAGAAGAATCAGAATTTTTCAATTACCTGGATATCCAGTGACACTATCTACAACAAGAAATGGCCCACCATAATGATAATATTTGCAGAGGAACGAATTACCACGGGCGACTATATCCGTGTCTTGCATCGACATTGGTTCAAATCTATAACCTTATCAAGTAAGAAAAATATATTTATTAACAATTTAAAAATTGAAAAATGGATTATATTATAAATAATAAATTATAGTATATGACGAGTCCACTAATAACTATCCAATAAATTAAATTTTGAATTTTATTTCTCAATCCAGCAAATTGCTTATTGGTTTGGAAAAAGAATATACTATCGAAGTATCCAATCGATACTTCTCCAAGCTACGTGAAGAAAAAATTTCACGTTGAAGACATTTTGCACGATCATATCCGTCACTTCGCGGAGAATATTATTATCAAGTATTTTAATTTTGAATGCTTAGAATAAACAAAGTGACGATGATTTGTTCAAAAATATAAAAAGTAGTTTTTCACAAAAAAAAAAATACATTTATATTTCTTGTTAGTTTTTTTTTCAATTTGGTCGTTATAAGGAATACATACTATGAGTTTTATGCACATTTTAAAAAGTTCTGCAAAAAATGCCTCTTGCTCTTTTGTTATATGATGCATCATTTCCCATAAAAGAGAAATGCGAAAATTCAACTTTCAGAACAAATATTCTCATTGCTTAAAGAACGGTTCCGACTCATATAAGGCTGACGGTATGCCTTCCTGAAGACAAACCTTTTAAAAAATATTGCAAGAAATAAAAGAGGTGGACTATTTAGGAAATCTTCCTGTTATATTCACAAAATTCGAAGAAAAATATATAGAAAATTTTCTGCGAAATTTCTTGCGACTAGAAGTGTAGAACCAGATTTATTGCCTGGCATAGCAGGATCTATTTTTATTGTTAAAACATTTCGTTTGAGTGATGAACTTTTTAAGGAACCAATTTTATTAAAAGAAAAAGAAGTTCTATTCAAATTTTCTGGTTTATAATTAATGAGAGTGTAAAACAAAAACAGTTAAACATTTTATAAAACAAAAAGTAACGTCAGGGTAACGCGTTACTTTGTTCAGTAACGGTAATGCTAATGCATTACTTTTGACTGGTAACGTGCGACAAAATGATTTTTTGAAAGAGAGGGCGCTACGCATTTCCGAGATAACTTGTAGATTTTCGATGTCCTGATTTGAGAAAGCTTTGGGCAATTTCGTTTAATATTTATATGTACCGTCCATGCGCTTTACTTTGAGTAAAGACGATTTTATTAAACACCTATGGATCTGACCATGAAGCGCTCTAAGTGAAGAGAAAAAACTAGATGTTTTGGCAAAATTCTCTAATATTGGCGTTAGATTGAATTTTAGTTTTTATATTACTCAGTTGACGGCGTATCGGGGTTTCTGTTAGTCTTGATGATGCTGTTTGACTTGATGACGCTGCTCGAATTGGTGATGGTAATCGACTTGGTGGTGGTGGTGGACTTGGTGATGATGGTGGACTTGGTGTTGGTGATCGACTTGGTCGTGGAGGTGGCTTTGGCTTCGCTGCCCCTGTAAGAAGAAATGTAGGGATTTTTTGTTTACGGAATTTTTCAAAGAATCCGAAAGTTAAGGGTCGAAATGAAGATGCACTCGTTAATCGTTTTTTCTTTAAATAAGATCAAAAAAAGAAACGTTTTAATTTGCTAAAAATCTTACCTGTTTGTCATATTTCTATACTATGATGTTAATAATAATAATAATAAGCGAAGGGATGTGGCCACCCCATCGTCCAAGAGCTCCGGCTCTTGCAGTCAGCCACGTTGCTTTGGGCTAACTCCCCAATTCAACGAATTATGCGGTTACGACACCAGTATCGCGCAGTGCCACCCACAATGGGCCTCCCTCGGATGGAGGCTATGGTTCGGTTGGGGACAAACGCGAGAACATCGATTTAAATGGTTAAACCAACTCAGGAGGGATATCCTTACCTGTTGGCAAAGAAGCTCACCGGTGCGAAGAGGATTCATGAAGAGGTTACATGACCGTTGGGTCAATATGCACCCGGAATATGCTCACAAAACGCCTCAGTATTTAAGAGATCAGGTATCCTTTTTGCGAAAGAACAGATATGAAGCTCTTTATCAACAAGAAGAAGAGCGACATCCTCCAGCGAACATACCACCCCTTCCAGCAAGACCACCTTTGCAGATAATTGATAAGGCCAACATGAGAAGTAAGAGATCTGTCCACCAAAAAGTCTTCCTCAGGATGGACAAATTAGCTGCAGCTAATACTGCTCTCCCCGATTTGCTCCCCGAAGATGCTGATCTCTGGAATCTGAACTGTGTAGTTTACGAGAAGGCGGTCTCCTTGCTTATCGACAACAGAAGTAACGATACTTCAGTACGTCTTAGTAGGTCCCGCGAGCGAATTGCACAGCTTCAGTTTAAAATTGAAACGGCGAGACGCAAAAAATAAGATCTCTTTCAACAGCGAAACAGCGCCTTGAACGGCGAGTTAAGTGGATTCAGGAAAATTCCATTTTTTCTACTCATCCTTCCCGTCTGTTCGATGAAGCGTCACGTGCCGTTAAAAATCCGCCTAATCGAGAAGAGATTCCAGTCTTCTGGGAGCAAGTGTATGGAGATACTTATCAGCTAAATAAAGACGCTTCTGATATATCACTCGTTCGTAACTTCTGCCAAAAGCAAATGTTACAGGCTCGAGAGGAAGAGTGTCCAATAAGTACTGCTGAAGAAGTGAAGAAAGTTATCGCTAGAACTAACAACTTTTCAGCGCTGGGGCCAGATAAAATCAACAACTTTTGGTGAAAGAAATTCACTTCTACGCACCAACATCTAGCTCGTATATTTACTACTTTCTTAAACGGAGAACAACCCGTCCCGCAGTGGCTAGTGGATGGACGCACGGTATTGATCCCTAAGACCGGAGATTTGTCAAGTCCGAAGAACAACAGGCTCATAGCTTGTTCAAACGCCAGCTACAAGCAATTCACTGAACTTCTCAAAGAGAGGATATTAACATCTATCAAGCCGGTATGGAGTGCAAGAGTTGAACAACGTGGATGCAAGAGGGCAGGTTACAGGGAGAACCTGTCAATAGAAAGGTGTATTACCCAGTAATTGATCAGGTATTGACGCAATCTGTCCATGGCTTGGATTGACTACCATAAGTCATTCGACAACACGAAGCATGAGCTACTGATTAACCTCCGAGGCAAAAGCTGTTGATACCTATGTGCCCGCTGAACATAAGAGAATATAAAGTCAACCACCTTTTATACATGGACGACCTTAAACTCTTTGCTTAATGGAAAGAGGACCTTAGCATGCTGGCGGATGCGGTAAATTGGTACTCTAATGCGATTGGCATGAGCTTTGGACTGGACAAGTGTGCCTGCGTATACCTACACCAAGGAAGACTAAAAACTACAGCATCGCGTGACGATCAGGATGTTCAAGTCATAGGCGGAAATAAAGTTCAACATCTTGGTAATGGAGAAACTTATACATATCTTGGAATACCGCAAGCGTTGTTTAGTTTGATAAAGTCTCTCAATGCAAATATTACGACCGAAAAAAAACATTTATATTTGAAAGTATTGAAGATATGGATGGAAGATAATAATCATTTTCAAATTGATATTTATGATACCATCTTAATGGTCGAAGCATCAACGCCTATGGTTTGAATAAAGATGAGAAGAAGCAAAAGAAAACCTACAATATTTCTTTTTATGATGGGGAAAACAAGGATAAATAATGATAATAATAGCCTCTGTGATGAAGATGCTGCAGATGAAAATATCGTCTATCATTTCGAATAGATCGGAAACCTACTTCGCTTAGTGAAATCACAATTAACGAAAAGTAAATCTGGCATTTCGTGAGGTTTCAGATGTTTAATGCATTTCAATTATGCATACATTTTTAGGAAACATTAAGTGAATGATCACTGAAACTCATTTAGGTAGTTCATGATATATTTTGACATAAACTTTTAGAGGACAAAAGCTTATTTTTCTGAGATATTTGTATTTCCTCAATCTGTTTGTTTTCTCTTTGATGAAGGCAAAAAATTAAGAAGATTTACAATATATGTACAATTTAGAGAATCTAAAATGAATTTCATGTCACGTTATGAGTTACATTTGCTTCACGTGTTTCAAAGATTTACAAATATTGTTATCAATTACCGTGCAACATTTTAAGAAAGACACGTCATTGCTTGTCTTTACATGAGCTGATGCTACATGACAGAACAAAGTTTCGTAACATTACGAAAATTTGATTATATTTTGCAATATTCTCTAAATTCATAAGATTTCAAGTGGAAATATACTTTTTCAATAAAATAGTACAATTTTCGATGAAAAAAGATTAACAGTTAAATTTTGAAGCCAAAAGACAAATTTTTAACGAAACTGGTAAATTTTCGACCAAAAAGGTGCCTTTATCAGAAGAGTTAAGAGAAAATTTGAAGTTCCATCAAAATAGTTAAATTTTTAATCAAATAGTTACACTTTTTAACTAACAATACTATTTTTTCAGAACACAGTTAAATTTACAACAAAGTTGCATGAAACATTGCAGAATTAATACAAAATCGGTGAAAAATAACATCTATGAATGCACATTGTCAATTTTTTTAGAAACTGTACACAGCAGATAAAGAAAACATCAATCTTAATTCTTTTATATTAAATATACTTGTTTTTGAATAATAATTTCCAGTGAAAGCACTAATATAAAACATGTATAACATTTTCATTAATTCATTATATAACAATTTCAAATTTTCAAACCAGAAGATTAATTTTCTACTAAAAGAGACGAATTTTCAACAAAGTAGCTGGATTTTCAATAAAATAGCTGAATCCTCAACCAAAAAAGATTAATTTTTAACCAAATAGTTGCATTCTGATTTTTTTAAAATTTGTACCAAAAAACACGAATTTTCAACAAAATATTTGAATCCTCAACTGAAAAGGCTAATTTTTGACCAAATAGTTGCATATTTAATTTCAAAAAAAATTCTACTAGAAAAAAATGAATTTTCAAACCAAAAAGATAAATTTTAAACAAAAGAGTTGAATTTTCAACCAAGAATATTAATTTTCTACCAAAAAAGACAAATTTTCAATAAAATATCTAAATTCTAAACAAAATAATTGAATCCTTAACCAGAAAAGATTATTTTTTAACCAAATAGTTGCATCTTCATTTTTTTAAATTTCTAACAAAAAATACGAACTTTCATCCAAATATTTGAGTCCTCAATCCTCAAACAAAAAAGGCTAACTTTTATCAAAAAAGTTGGATCTTCAATTTTTTTAAATTTCTACCAGAAAAGATGAATTTTCAAACAAAAAAGAGGAAATTTGAACAAAAGGGTTGAATTTTCAACCAAGAAGATTAATTTTCTACTCAAAAAATGAATTTTCAACAAAATGGCTGAATTTCATCAAAATAGCTGAATTCTGAATAAAATAGCTGAATCGTCAAACAAAAAAGATTATTTTTCAACCAAGTAGTTGCGTCTTCAATTTTTTAAATTTCTACCAAAAAATGCTAATTTTCAACAAAATATTTGAATCCTCAATCCTCAACCAAAAAAGGCTAACTTTTAACCAAATAGTTGCATCTTTAATTTTAAATAAAATTCTACCAGAAAATATGAATTTTCAAATCAAAAAAATGAATTTGAGACAAAGGAGTTGAATTTTCAACCAAAAAAATTAATTTTCTACCGAAAAAGACAAATTTTCAAAAAAATATCTGAATTTTCAACAAAATAGCTGAATTCTCAACCAAAAAAGAATAATTTCTAACTAAATAGTTGCACATTTATTTTTATTTAATTTTCTACCAAAAGAGACAAATTTTCAGTGAAATATCTAAATTAAAAAAAATAGCTAAATCCTCAATCGAAAAAGATTATTCTTTAACCAAACAGTTGCGTCTTTAATTTTTCTAAATTTCTACCAGAAAAGATGAATTTTTCAAAACAAAAAGATGAAATTTAAGCAAAAGGGTTGAATTTTCAACCCAGAAGATAAATTTCCTACTAACGAAGGCGAATTTTCAAAAAATAGTTAAATTTTCCACTAAACAGATGTATTTTGAACCAAAAAGATTAAATGTCCACAAAAAAACTTGACAGAAAACTGAATAGTTAAATTTTGAGCTAAAAAAATTGATCTTCAACCAATGAAATGTAATTTCAACCACGAAGAATAATTTTATACTAAAAGTGAATAATTTTTGACAAAATTTTTAATTTAATTTTCAACCAACAACATTAATTCTCTAACATGGAAAGACAAATTTTCAAAAAAAGTGAATAGATTAATTTTTATTTGGAGAAAACGTGATAAATGGAGTCATATTCATGTTTGGTTGAATATCAAACATATCAATATCAATCAATAATCAATCTTCTTTAGTTGAAAATTCAACTACTATTTGATTGACAATTCTATATTTTGTTGAAAGTTTTTATTTTGTGACACACAATTAATGTTCTTAGTGACTAATTCACCTTTCTGGTTGAAAATTGTACTTTATATTAAAAATTCCATTATAAATTAAAATATTTGATTGAAAATTCATTGATTTCACTAAAAATGATGCTTTTTTGGTAAAAAAATTCATTTCTTTAGTTGAAATTAGTTTTTTTTAATGAAAATTAATTTTTTAACTAAAAATTTAATTATTCCATTTTATGTCGAAATTTTGTTTTGGATAGATATTTAATTTTTTGTTTAAATTTTTACTATTTTGTTAAAAAATTTATTTTATTCAGTTAAAAACGTATTTCTCCAACTTGAAATTAAACTATTCTATTTTTTGTTGAAAATTTATCTTTTTTAATTGAAGATTCAACTATTTTTTATTTTTTTTACAGAAAACGTAGCTATCACCTTTTTGTCATGAAATTAATCTTTTTTTAATTGAAAATTCACTTATTTGATTAAAAATCGTCTATTCTCAGTAAAACATGCAATTATTTTCGTAAAGAATGCATATTTTTTTGTTGTAATTTCAACTTTTTTTCAAAAATTTGTCTTCATGTCTTGAATACTCAAAATTTTTGATGAGATTTTTTTTCTTTAATGATTGAACAATCTTTCTTAGTTGAAAATTAGACTCTTTTGTCGAAAATTCGTATTTTTTGTTAAATTTAAAAGTTTTTTGATTGAAAATTAAAATATTTGTTGTTAGAAATACCAATTATTACACTTTTTGTTGAGAATTCACTTTATTTGATCCAAAATTCATCAGTTTCGTTGAAAATTTAATTAATGTATGAAATTTATAGAAATTA
>CAKNXH010000608.1:118804-165321 GCA_932178445.1 Andricus quercusramuli | reverse complement strand
TTGAAATTTATGTACTTAGTAGAAAATTGTGAAGTTTGTGGAAATTTATGGAAATTTATTAAATATGTGGTAATTTATGAAAGTTGTGGGAATTTGTGGAAATTTAGCATTATTGTAGAACTTTATGTCACAAATTTCATAATTTTCCACAAATTTCATAATTTTTCCAAAAATTTCATAAATTTTCAAAATAATGATAAATTTTCACGAAATGAAATTTTTTTGAAATTAATGAATTTTGTGAAAATTTGAGGAAATTTTTACTTATTGTGAAAATTCACAAAATTTGTGGGAAAATGATGAAATTTGTGGAAATTTATGAAATTTTTGAAAATTCATGAAATTTTTGGATATAATATGAAATTTGTAAAAATTCACCGTAGAAAATGGAATTTGTTGAAATTAATTGAATTTGTTGAAATTTGTTGGAAATTCATGAAGTTTGTGGAAATTTATGAAATTCGCAGACATTTATGAAAATCGTGGAAATTTATGGAAATCGTGGAAATTTATGGAAATCGTGGAAATTGATGAAATTTGTGGAAATTTATTAAAGTTGTGGATTTGTAGAAATTTATCATTATTGTGAAAATTTATAAAATTTGTGAAAAAATGATGAAATTTGTGGAAATTTATGAAAATTTTGGAAAAAATATTAAGTTTGTACAAATTTATCTAATTTGTTGGAATTTACTAAAGTTGTGGAAACTTGTGGAAATTTATCATTATTGTGGAAACCTATTAAATTTGTGGAAAAAATATGAAATTTGTAGAAATTTATGAAATTTCTGGAAACTTATGAAAGTTGTGGAAATTGTGGAAATTCATCATTATTGTGGCAATTTATGAAATTTTGGAAAATTTATGAAATTTGTAAAAATGTATAAATTTTTCTGGAAATTTATGAAATTAGTTAGAATTTATGAAATTTCTTGAAATTTATGAAATTTGTGGAAATTTATGAGATTTGTTAAAGTCTATGAAATTTTTGGAAATTTGTGAAGTTTGTGGAAATTTATGAAAGTTGTGGAAAGTGGAAATTTATCATTATTGTGAAAATTCATCAAATTTGTGGAAAAATTATGAAATTTGTTGAAATTTATAAAATTTGTGAAAATTCATGAAGTTTGTGTAAATCTATGAAAGTGTAAATTTATAAAAGTGAACATTTATGAAAGTTGTGGAAATTTGTGAAAATTTATGAAATTTATGATCATTCACGGAAAATTATGATGTTATTGAAAATACTCCAGAAGAGTAAATTAAATTCCGGCGAAATCCGCCGGAAGAGAAAACTAAAATCCGGCAATATATGCCGGATCCGTATACACTACGAATTCTTTTCGGCAACATTTTCTGTAAAATTCTTAACGAAATTTTGGAAAATAAACCAAGTTTTTTAGTATTATAAATTTGTCCAAAGTTCCATTATGGGCTACAAATACAGTACCGCAGGGATTATATCTTAAAAATAAAGTACTTTTTAGGAACCTTAACTGAATATAGGGTACAATAGGGTATATAGGGGCTGGTTTGTAAGGCCTGATAATTTAAAGGTTTTAATTTAATCGCCCAGAAGTATTGAACAATTAGAAATGATTTTAAATAATTTTTTTCTGAAAAAAGATCTTCTCCTTTCGCTTTTCTAGGAAACGAACCACAGAACTACTAATTGACGGTCAGGTGCTTTCCCATTAAGCTCCTAGAGAGATCGAGAGAAGAAAATTTTTTTTTAGAAATACACTCATTATTTTGCTAGATGGTACAAGTCAAATTTCTCAAGGAATCTGTATTATCATTAGAGAATAACAAAAAATATTTAACGTCTTTTCAGACTAGATGGAGCTATGAAAGAAAAATTATTTTAAATAATTTTGTTTTAAAGATCTTTTTTCGCTCCGCTGGGGAGGGGAGTAGTTGTTGTAGTTCTGTGGTTCGTTTTCCAGCGGAGTGAAAGGAGGTATTTTTTTAGAAAAAAATTATATAAAATAATTTTTTTTCATAGCTCCATCTAGGCTAAAAAGACGTTGAATATTTTCGGTCATTCTCTAATGATGATACAGATTCCTTGAAAAATTGCAAATTATAAATTAAGTAATATAATGTTAATAAATTATATATATTCACCAATAGAATCAATGAGCAGCACTAAAGCGAAGAGGAGCAGGGTACCAACGACCCGCATTTTTTCTGGCTAGATTTTAGAAAAAACTACGGAAAAATTGTTGAAGTGCAACTAACGACCTTTCTACAAGGTATTATATACTTGCTATCTCATTTGTCCTTCTAAATTATTCCATCACTTGGGATATTTTCGAGGGCAAAAGCTTATTTTCCTGGGATATTTGTATTTCATCAATCTGTTCGTTTCCTCTTTGATGAAGGCACAAGAATAGAAAAGAATTACAATATATGTACAATTTAGAGAATCTAAAGTGAATTGTTTGAGGATTCTGGAAGTTTCGAGATTTACAGACATTCACAGAATTTTCAAAATATAAAAATTTCAGGGAATTTCAGGAATTTCAGTGCAGTTAGAGAATTCAAGGGATTCAGTCAATTTCGGTGATTCTAGAGCATTGAGGGAATTCAGGGATATTCAGAGAATTCCAAGGAAATTCAAAATATTCCAGAAATTCAGGGTATTCAGAGAATTTACAGTATTTGAGGAACTCAAAATATTCAAGGATATTCAAAGAATTAAGAATGTTTTAGAAATTAAGGATATTCAAGGATTTCAAGGGTTTCAGAAAATTCCGGGAATTTGAGAGCATTAAGGTAATTTAGGGTATTCAGAGAATTCCAAAGAAATTCAAAATATTCCAGAAATTCAGGATATTCAGAGAATTTAAAGTATTTGAGGAACTCAAAATATTCAAGGACATTCAAGAAATTAAGGATGTTTAAGAAATCAAGGGTATTCATGGATATATAATCTCGGGGATTTCAGAACATTGAGGAAATTCAGGGTATTCAGAGAATTCCAAGGAACTTCAGAAACTTATAATATTCAAGAAATTTAGGGTATTCGGAGATTTCAAAGTATTTTAAGAACTCAAAATAATCAAGGATTTCCCAGAATTACGGATATTCAAGAAATTAAGACTACACAAGGATTTCAGGGGATTCAGAGAATTTTGGTGATTTCAGAGAATTAAGGGAATTTATAATATTCAGAGAATTCCAAGGAAATTCAAAATACTCCAGAAATTTGGGGTATACGGAGAATTCGTATCGGATCTAATATTGGGAATTATTTTTAAATCGTCACTGAAAAATAGAAAAATCCCAATCATCTTAATGAAAGAACACGAATATTCGGGTAAATGTAAGTTAATCTATTTTCTCATCAACGCAAAAAATGCATACATTATTTCTTGCTTTTATAATCTTTCCTTATTTCAAATTAATTGGCTACTCAAAGCAGTGGTCGGGACAGAATCGTAGGAAGGTGCGTCTCTTAAGGTGGGTGGGGTTGAGATGCTCCAAAAGAAGGCGAGGGCTACGGCGTAGTTACCGGGCAAACCGGAAGAGCCGCCTGAGGGACTCCGTCGGTTGGACGGATTCAATCCCTCACTGAAGACAGCAACCTGGCGAATCGTGAGGCACGTTAGGCCTCAGGAAGGGGACACACTAGGAGGTACTACGCATCTCCTAGTCGTGTATATTCCTGAGTTCCAAACGAGGGCTCTTGCCGCCCTCAACAAAAGGCCCTCCTATCACTTTGGACAGGTCTCCTGGCTCGGATAGCATATATATCCAGCCATCTTACCTCTGTAAGGGCTGTAGAGATCATCATAGGGCCGCTTGTGAGACTTGTTAGGGCTAGTCTGACGTTGGGATATGTCTTGACGACATGGAGGGGTACGAGAGTGGTCTTCAATCCGAAGGCAGGTAGGATCGGTTATATATATCCGCAATAAGGTCTTGTCAAGCAGGCCGCTCCACAAGGAGCAACACGCATATAGGGCTGGTCACTCGACGGAGACGGCCCTAATCGGAGCAGTGAACCTAATTGAAGGTCAACTAAAGGAGAAAGGCCTTGCGATTGGAATGTTTATGGACATCGAAGGAGCCTTCAATAACATTTCTGGAGAAGTGATCAGGGCGGCCATGATTACACATGGTGTGCCTACTGCAGTCGTGGAAATGACGTGCCACATGTTGGCTAACAGGAATCTAACTACGACTAAGGGTGATGCCACTGTATGTGGAACCATTGACTCGGGATGCCCGCAGGGGGGAGTTTTATCGCCCTTGCTATGGTGCCTAGTAGTGGATGAACTGCTTTATCTACTCTCGAGTCAGGGCCTTCACGTCATAGGCTACGCGGACGATATATTGTTTACCGTGCGGTTGTTTTCACCAGAAGGTACAAGTGGGGAACCACGAGTACATTGAAACTTGGAGGACAACAACTGGAAATCAAAGAACGAGCTAAATACCTAGGAGTAATTCTAGATACGAAGCTGTCATGGAACGAGCACCTAGAAAACAAGTACAAGAAGCTAGTAGATCACTGCAATATGTTCGAAACAGTCGACCTATTTCTCTCATTACACGTTCGGATGGATTTGACGCGATTTTGTTCCAAAAACACTCTCCAAGCTGGTGAGGTGAATTGCGACCAGTTATTACATAAAACCCTTCGAGGCCTAGCGATTTCTTGAAAATAACTTTCCATTTTCCGTTTAACCGATTCTGTGGTTTCTCTCGATGAACGGCGTACAGGTAAACCAGTTTCGAGAAAATATCTAAGACAACGAAAATATACTGTACTCCGCCAATCGATTGTGTTGGTGTTCCAAACAAATCGATTGAGACCGTGTCATTTGGAAAATCTGCCAGAAAATTTTGGTATAGGCCTTTCATCTGATAATTTAATGCTTTAATCGCTGACATTAATTGCAACGGCTAACAATTCGTTTAATAATTTTTCTGATTCCTTCCCAATAATAATTTCTGCTGAGTTCCGAATAAGTCATATATGCCCATCTTCTCATGCACCTCTAGAACCAACCGATCCTACAATTCATCGGGAAAGACCAAACGCCATGAACGATCTCTGTAAGTTTTGTAATAAACAATCCCTTTCATTCAGACGATACGATTCACTTAATTTCCCCGCCTCAATTTGATCACGTATCTCAGAAATACCGGGATCTTTTACCTGCCAAAATTTTATGTGTCGCAACTCAGGCAAATATATCCTATCAAAAGCGTAAAGCTCGGTCAGCTGCTCCCTTTCCTTCAAGATTTCCCTAGAAAACTGATTCAACGCACAAATCAACGCATCAATACAATAATTTTCTGAAACTACAGGAACTCTACTAAAACAATCCGCGACGAGATTATAGCGTTCTTTGCAATGCGAAATTACAAATGAATATTCCTGCAATATGAAGGACCATCTAACCAATCGTGAATTCTGGTATGGGGTTTTTAACAGAAAGGTGAGAGGCTGATGATCCGTAATTATATGAAAGGTATTCCCAATTAAATATGTTTGCAACCTTAACACCGCATACACTATTACCAACAACTTAATCTCCGTCACGGTATAATTCGCTTCATAAGATGTAAGATTTCGACTAACTAGTGCAACAATTACCTCATCGCCTACGTCGTCGAATTGGTAGAGGATCGCGCTAATATCTTTCTTAGATTCATCCGTCTGCAGTCGAAATGCTCTATCAGTGAAATAATGTATCAACAGAACGCAATCCAAAAATTCAGCTTTGGCCTCCTGAAGTTTCTTGCTATGCTCCGGGGTCCAAATGAATTTACTCGCAGAACTCAATAGGCCTTGAAACTCATCCAGGAGCTGGGCATATTGCACTTGAAACCGACGGTAAAACCGCAAACCCCATTGAAATCTTTGCAAAGCAACTCGGGTTCTCGGTTCAGGGATATCCTGTATAGCCTTGATTTTTTGAGGATCCGGTGCCCCGCCCTTCTTGCTCACGATAAATTCAAGAAACGGTATCTCCTCGCGAGCAAATAATGTGTTATCAAGTCGCAATGTTAATCCAGCCTCAGGTGACTGATTTAATACCAGATGCAAATGCCTTACGTGATCTTTAAAAGTTCTGATGAAGGTACTTCCAGCAGTCTTTATTCCAAAAGGGATCCTGCAAAATTGATAACTTCGCCCTTTAATTTGAAATCCTGCATAAAGCCGTGATTCAGAAGAAAGGGGTATATGATAGTACCCCTGGGTTAGATCCGAACTCGTGAAAAAACGTGTTCCGGAATACTTCTGGATAAGCTACTCAACGGTTGGTGGACCTTCAAGATCCGGTTCTATGCAGTGGCAAAGTCTATATTGGAGAATCCAGGAGGGCGGTGAGCCAAGGTGCAAAGGAACATGAGAGTAAAGTCAGGCTTAAACATTTCACATTTCCTTTGGACGTTCCTAGGACGTCCTATGTCAGCCCAATCAACGTCTCTAAGACGTCCAATGTTCAAAATTGGTTTCTCTTTTTGTATCCTTTGAATCCTTTTTTATTGATCCAGAAATCTACACGTTGATGAAAATTTTGAGTCTTGTGTCATTCTGATCCATTATTTTTAAAAAAATTCTACTTCATTAATATTATAAAAAAGTACTTCATTTAGCCAATCCTACAACATTCGTCAATCAAAATTTACCGCTTAATCTGATTCTGGAAATTAAAATCTTTCAATTTCTAAGAATTATCAGATGGAATTTAATGAGATAATTTTCAAAGATTACAAGAAGAACGTTTCGTAATTCACAATAACCTCGCAATCTTGTACACATCCGCCAAATGGTTTTATTTACATACATTAGTATGTGTTATGATTATTATTTGCATGCTGATAAGATGATTGCCTCATTTTTTCCACATCCACGTAACAAGTAAAATAATTCAAGAATTTTGAAAATAAGGTTTATATCAATGCCTTTTGTTTCAGTTAAATACATTGAAATCGATTGAATACAATTCGGATCGTTTACAAATTAGGCTTATGAATGCCCCTTCAAAGATGCGATTCCGCTCTTCAGAGATTGATTCTTAGCAAACCCTACAAATTCAGCTTGTATTTTGAAATAAGGATCAATACAAAAAATCTGCTTTGCTCGAATCTTTATTAAAACAGTGAGCATATGTTGAAATTTTCCAATACATGCGACATAATTTATTATTTGAAATAATATACGACGACCCGGAAGAGAAAATCATTGGGCAAGAATGTCTGCCATGCTATGGCAATAATTTTCAACCCGGAAAAGAAAGAGCTGTCTATTGATACTAGGAGATGACTTCACTCTTCGACAAAACATAACTAAAATACATAACCGTATTTTTATTTGAGATAGCTTCACATCTTCTGACATGCATATTGTGTTTTCTTATATTTATGAAAATTTTGTTCCCACAAATTCGAAACCTATTGCTGTCAAGCTTCATATGATTGCGATAAATAAATGTTCGAAGCTATCATAGTAGTGCAGCAATTCAGATTGCTCCCGCAAAGAAACAGTTTTTATAAAACATCAATTTCGCACATCTTCGGAATGTAAATTTTTCAAATTACATCCCTTACATCTAATCGGTTTCAATAATTTAAAAAAAAATTCTATGAAGCAGTAAAATTTTCGTTCCGTGAATCAAAGTATCTCTGTTTTTATCCAAATTTATCTCTACCGAGGCTTCGCTTGTTTAAACAATATGTCGAAATATCTGATTTACACAACGGATTGCGCAACTAAATTCTACTGAGAAAATTCTACTGAATCCATGTGTTGGTTAATTTGTTCAAGAATCTGGAACCTTATCGAATGAACGCACACAAATAAAGTTTCTTTACATCATAGCCGAGGCTATACTCGTGCAGGAGCTTAGCACGAAGTTGGAAACTTGATTGGTGGAGCTATAGAAAAGGGAGAGGGGTTCTTTCTGTACCATCTGGGCTATTAGCACACCGATAAATATTTTTTTATTTTGAAACAATGAAAATACGCTCTGCGAAACACCAATCCGCGGCCTACATGTCGACGAGAATTTTCGTCAATAATGAGATCATGGCTAGTATATATACATATAAGCGAAAAATATTCATGATTCAGTCAGTTCCAGTCCGAAAAATTCTATAAAAATAATTTCTCTGTGTCTCTACGAAAATGAAGATTTTCTACTTAACGGTGTTCTTTACGCTTGTGATGTTGCTTGATTCTGTTCGTAAGTAGAATATAAAAATACCAAACCAATCAGATCTTGGAACATCTTCAGTTCAGATATCAACTATATTCCAAAATTTGTTTCTCATTTTGAAACAATTGAAACATAAGCTACCATCACTGTATAGGTATTTTATCTTACTGCGGAATTATTCATTCACCAAATGAAAGCTCATATTGATTCTTGTGAAATAGTTTTGTATAAAGCCAATTTTATTCTTAGTGTATTGATAGTTTAAGTTCTTTTATCTTGTTTGAATACGAAGTTTTCAGAAGCAAGCGAAATAAAATTATTAGGCGCTGACTAGTATTAAGGAATTTACCGTATAAATTTACTATAAATTCTCCCAATAGAAAATGCGCAGTTTTTGAAATTATCAAGAGATTTATGAAAAAGTGGATAAAGAATATTTTGTTTTTTCCTATTTCTCCCGCAACGAAATTTTTATTTCAAAATATTTTCACACAAAACACACACACACACACTCCGCAAGAACCCACAACGTGTGATCGCACTATACTAGCACGACGTGCTATCCGCACGACGTGCAACGCACTTGTCACGTATATGAGTGAAGTCTAGTAATATTTTAGTAATCTTTCAGTGAGTTTTTTAGAATATAACTAAAATATTACTAGATTAAACTGAATTTTCGGAAGGTGTGAATGCATATTCCAATATGTTGGTCGGTCGACGACTGATTGACGGAAGGTGGAAAAGAGCCTTAATTCGTAAACACAAAAGTTGGGTTAGGAGAAGAGCCAAATGCTGGAACATCGTGAAAGTTTATGAATATTTATGAAGGTGAAAAAATAACATAATGGTAAAATTTTGCATTGTATTTTAAAAGTGGTTAAAGGCAAAAGAATGTTAGGATACTAGTCCTAACGTTTCTTATTTAATTCGAGGTTGAGTTTACAATTACAATTTTATGTTTGTGAGCTTATTGAAAATCGACAATGCGTTTAAATCCAGCACATGGCTCTGAACTTCTATGAATCAATATGTACTCGAATTATTATTGTAAGAGAAAAATTAATTTTACGTTTTACAGCTCTTCCGTATTTGACAACCCCATTTTGCAACATTTTTCTAGTAATTTATTTTTCATTAATCAATCTTTGACAAATACCTATGCAAGAAAAATGTGTCAGAAATAACAAAAAATGAAACTGCCCAGTACGAGACCATGAACATCCCAGGAACGTTTTTGGGACGTTCCTAGGACGTCCTATGTCAGACCAATCAACGTCCCAAAGACGTCCAATGTCCTAAAGATGTCATAAAGACGTCTTAAAGACACAGGACGTTGTACTAACATTAGACGTCTTAAGAGCATCCCAAGAATGTTCAGAATACGTGTTTCAAAATACGTCTCAGGGATGTTCCGAAAACGTCTCTAGAACATCCTGAATTTTGTTGCCCACTGGTCGAAAATTCAATTTTTTTTGTTGGAAATTTGTCTTTTTGGACAGAAAATCCGCCGTTTCGCATTAAAAATTTATGTTTCGGCAGAATTGTCATCTTGTTTTATGGAAAAATTATCGTCTATGGTTTAAAGTTAATTATTTTTAATTGAAAAGTCTACTTATATATTTTTGTATAGAATTAATCTCTTTTGGTTGGAAATTTAACTATTTGGGTGAAGATTCAACTGGTTTGTTGAACCTTCGTCATTTGGGATAGAAAATTAATATTTTGGAAGAAATGTCATCTTTTTTGGTTGAAAATTCCTCTTTTTGGTTGAATGTTAATTCTTTTTATTTGAAAAGTCTAAAACTAGTAAATTTTTGGTTCAGATCTCCTGATATTCAACAAATAAGATTAAGTTTTAATGATTTCAGTAAAATTGATTTTTAATTGGTATACCTGGTTCAAATCTTTAGTTGAGGGCAAATGTTGAATTTTAACAAAAATAATCAAGTACCTCCTATTTTCAAAATAAGTTTTTAATTTGACATGTAAATATAATTAAATATAAATAGAGTTTTCAAATCGAATTTTTCTGCAGCTACCCACCCAGGGGGCAAAAAAATAAGGATGTCCTAGAGGTGTCCTCGGGACATCCCTAAAACGTTTTTTGGAACATGCCTTTTGAACATCCTAGGGATGCTCTTCAGACGTCTAATGTCAGTACAAAAGATGTCATGAAAACTTCCTATGTCTTGAAGACGTCTTTGGGATATCTTTAGGACATTGGACGTCTTCGAGACGTTGATTGGGCTGACATAGGACGTCCTAGGAACGTCCAAAGAAATGTGAAATGTTTAAGCCTGACTTTACTCTCATGTTCCTTTGCACGTTGGCTCACAGCTCTCCCGGATTCTCCAGTATAGACTTTGCCGCAAGAACAAGGTATTTATATTCTCATGGATCACTGGAAAGTGCCTTTTTGACTTAGTGGTTGTAAAATGTACATGATTTTGCACAAATTGAAAAGATATCATGGAACCAAAACGTTCTTAAGACGTCTAATGTCAGTACGAAAGATGTCCTGAAAACGTCCTATGTCTTTAAGACGTCTTTAGGACATCTTTAGGACACTGGACGTATTTGCGACGTTGATTGGGCTGACATAGGACGTCCTAGGAACGTCCTAAAAACGTTCCTGGGATATTCAAAGTTCTGTGCCCACTAAGCAGTTTCATTTTTTGTTATTTCTGACACATTTTTCTTGCATAGGTATTTGTCAAAGATTAGTTAATAAAAAATAAAAAATAAATTACCAGAAAGATGTTGGAAAATGGGGTTGTCAAATATGAAAGAGCTTATTTGAAGAAAAAGTGACTAACAAGTGCATCTTTGTTTCGACCGTTAACTTTGAGATTCTTTGCAAAATTTGGTTTAAAAAAATTCCTATATTTCTTCTTGCAGAATCAATGGAGCATCCAATGCGAGGCAGTGGATCAGGTAATTTAAAAACGAAAACTATAAAATAGTCTTTACTCAAAGTAAAGTGCATGGATGACACATACAAATATTAACCGAAACTGTCCAAATTCTTAGTATATATAGTAAAATCTCCAAGCCGTCCCAATTCGGGTCATCGGAAATCTCTAAGCTCTCTCGCAAATGCATAGCACCCTCTCTTGTACACAATCATTGATTTCAGGGCCATAATTATTATAATTTTTATCTTTGATGTCCCTTTTTGAAAACTAAATTTTTTTGAAATTCTTTGTTCCTCGACATATTTCTCAATTGGAGGGACAGACTGGAGATTGTTCTACAGTATATAACTTTCTGAAACAATAAAGAATACTTGGGAGTCAGACATAAAATTCAAAATTTCATTTCATGGATAATTATAAGTAGACTTGTACTTTAGTATAATTTAGTAGTTATAAGATAATCAATATTTCATCTTTAAAATAGCTAGTAACTATATGTATTTTTTTATCTGATCAGGTGGACCACCACCTCGACCATTCGAGCTGAGGCGTTATGATATAATCGGCCGTGGAATGAATTATTTTGCACAATATGTTCGAGAATTACGTTTTTTCTTTAGAATACGTGGAATTAACGAATTCGGTAATATAAAAATTCTGATTTTTCTAATATTACATTAGTGAAATGCTACGATATTACTATTTCATGCGTCAACAACTTAATAACTAATTTAATACAAATTTCCATTAATCCAGTATACGACGTGGACGGCAAACCAGTGCCAGTATTTCTTCGAGAACTTAAAGCTGGTGATCTACTGATACGCAGTAATTTCAAAGAAGCAGTATTCCAGCAAGGCTGGTTTCGCGTGCTGCCCGAAGCGCAACAGGGCCAGTGGAAAAAGCTAGAGGACCTCTAGGGAGAGTTGTGTCACCGCTTACTCTGCTTCTGATTGGTGCCGCGAAACCGAAAAATTTCCAATTGTATTTTTCATGAAGTGAAGTAAAGAAATTGAATTCTGAGGTTACTGCCTTTTTTCAACACCTTTGGATAAAATATATCAAATACAAATTAATTTAATTCAATCCTAGAGAATACCAAAATAGAGAGTGCATTGGAATAATATTTTTTATAGCAGAGTTAAGAAATCAGATATATTCCTTAGATTAAGCTTGATTTCAAATTCTTAGACGAAAGAGCAAACATCGACTCAATATCTTCTCATTGAAATTGTGGCACGTCAAAATGTAACTGCTTTTTACTGAATTGAATCGTGGTAGGAAGAAATCATAGACATTCATTTCACCACATTTTTGTACAACGGGGTGCGATGATTTAAACATTTCTGCCATTTCTTGGAAAGTATCGAAAGTAGCTTCGTTAACGTAGAAAAGCAAGTTTTCTTCTTGTTCCTTGTAGGCCACGAATTTGGCTACATCGAGATGTGCAAAACTAGCCGAATTCCTGGAACCGACTGATGCAATGGAAGAATCACAGTTCTTACTGTTTTTCTCAATGCTGTTTGTAAGATACCCAGCAGTACGATATCAAGCATTCTTCTCAACAGTACCTAACGGATCAATAGGTAATGGTGATAAACCTAAATCCATTGTGGCATTGGCTGGTGAAGATGAAAAAATAGAGTATGATCCAGCCACTTCCATACTTCCACTTCCTGATCGAATATAGGCACACAAATAAAGT
Source organism: Andricus quercusramuli (assembly GCA_932178445.1). NCBI lineage: Eukaryota > Metazoa > Arthropoda > Insecta > Hymenoptera > Cynipidae > Andricus > Andricus quercusramuli. The sequence goes on along the minus strand of CAKNXH010000608.1, from coordinate 152,518 downwards.
TTCTTTATCTTATTGCCAAGGCTATAGTCGTCTGGCTTTCTAGAAAGAAGACAAAAATTTTGCAAACTTGATAGGTGCAGCTAGAAGAGGGAGAGGGGTTCTTTCTGTATCATCTGGGCTATTTGTACAACATTTATATTGTTTATCTTATAACAATAAAAATGCGCTTTACGAAACACCAATCCGCGGCCTACATGTCGACGAGAATTTACGTCAATAATGAGACCATGGCTACTATATATACAAGCAAAAAATATTCAAGATCCATTCAGTTACAGTCCGAGAAAGTCTATAAAAATAAGTTCCCTTTGTCTGCACGGAAATGAAGAAATTTGTCTTAACGCTGCTCTTCACGCTTGTGATGTTACTTCATTCTGTTCGTAAGTGGAATATAACCTAATATCAACCAATCATGACCCAAAATTCTTATAAAATCATTTTTAGAACCTTTTAGCAAAAAGAAAACTTTTTTGCTTCTTGCACTTTCTTCGTAGGATAATTTCAATTGATGTAACATACAAACAAACGTTTTTTTAACAAAATTGACATATTTGCATAGTTGTAAAGTAGAAAGGGGCTAAGCAGTTAAGGCTCCACATTTTGGCGTGCAGAGTACTTGTTCGGAATTATATCAAAAAGTGTATGGTGTCTTTAGTAAGCTTGATTCTTTGGCTACAAAAGTGACTCGTGGCATTGTGACGTAGCTTGCCCATTACAGTTTCTACAACCGTTTTCCAGAGACGCTAGATTTTCGCTCAACTGCAAAAACGTGGGGCGAGGCAGCCAACTATTTCAGCAGTTATTAGGCGGTACATAAAGTTTTAATACACTGATATATAATAATGTATAAGCTCTTCATTAGGTCCAAAATGACATATGAAAATAAAAAACAAAGTTTCACGTCTTCTCAGACATTTAGTGGAACTCAAAAGAAAACCAAGCAAAAAATTGGAAAAATGAATGAGTCATCTTTGTTGCTGCTGTCCAAAGTTTCATGACGAGCTTATACCTTCTTCGGGCGGCCTCATCGAGGGCCGCCACAAGGAATTCGCTTTTTAGCGTTTTCGGCATAATCTGCCATTTGTCGGTTCCTCGCCCCACATATACATTCTTCCATAAAAATTTCACACAAAAAAAATATTTTGAATATCGAAAAACCAACCATTCCATAATGTTAATCACAAAATTGTACTGCGGAAAATGCTTACTTAACTTCTTTCACACAACCAATACACGAAGGACAAGCAAACGCAAATCCCAAAAATGTTCCTTCTGCTATTAGTTTTTCACAAATGACGCTTCTTTTTGAAAACTGCGACAGTCACGACACTCAACTTTCGGCATGTACAGCGGACTAACCTAACCGACCTCACATTACAAAGGCGCGCGATTTCAATTCACGTTGTGGGAATAAGAAGAAGTCGGTTGCCTCGCGTCACTGGCTGCCTCGCCCCGTTGTACTCTACCTCAGAATCTATTGCGACTTGTTATCTTCGCGTCTTGCAAAACTCACGCTCGGCTAAAGAGACTTTTTCCTATATTATTTCGAATGTGAAAACTCGATTTGAAAAAGTGCTTCAAAATATCAAATTTTGGGATTTTTAACTGTAAATTGTTGCTTAACTGTCATAACGTACATATTTCCCTCCTGGAAACAACCCCTTACAACCCAAAGAAACAACGAATCTCAAATTAAACACTTTTGACCGGACGACCGAAAGTTTACCGACCGTTAAAACCGAACTTCGCATCAGTCCGCCATGGGGCAAATTCAAACAGTTTACATTTTTCTAAAAAAAAAAAACTACTGAGTAGTTTGGCCATCTTACCTCTTATTGCGCGTGATTATATCAATCTCTTAAATCGTATACCAAAAGATAATCACTAGTTCACAGTAGCAACGGCATAGGCCGTACAAAATAAATTTTCCTTATAGCGACAGGTGAAACTTCACCATAACCAGGTTCGACGGTCTGCCGATTCGCGCATTTAGGGAGTTTTACCCACAGTATTCGCGCGCTCGCTGATACTGCACGAGAACTTCCGTCCGCGCTTTCCGGTATCCATCGGCTGCTAGAGTATGCTGGGTGCGTTGACCAATGGACTGCGCTGAAACCGCCATGTTGAGTGTTAGCAGTCGCGGGAATTTTGAAGGCGGGAGTCACATCCGCGCTTGACTCACGTAGTACAATAACAAATTATTGCGCCCACGACTACCTAATGACATGTTGGCACAACCAGCCCAATTTTCGTCGTCCTTTAAAAAAAACGGCTCCATACTTTTAGGTACATTTTAAGAAATAAATTGGCCTTGAAAACTCCCTCCGTGCATCTCGTTGATTGTCCATAAAACATAAAAAAAAGAAAACCCCAAAAGAATAAATAATAGAAAACAATGCCTAACTTGTCCCAAGAGAATTTAAGTCTTTCTTTTGATTATTGAGATTTGAACAATATTATAAATAAAATGAAAATAATAAAATATAACAATAAAGCCAGAATACTGGTTTGAAAACCGACAATAAAAACGATATTTTAACCTATTTACCTCCAGTCAGACCTCGTATTTTCTTCATGGGCATTCGCGAAAAGGAGAGGAGATGCTTACAAATAAAAGAAACAGAAAACAAAACAAGTAATTTGCAGTATAAAAACTGCAACATTACACTGTAAACGCCTTGAATTCTTAAAGAATGTAGTTACCGGTTTTCTTGTTCCGCTCGACAGTACTATCCATAGTAAGCTTGCAAATTGAATATGATAATTAGGATTTTTCATTTACATGATGACACAATATGAAAAATAACTTCAATTTTCTTATGCTTTTGAGAATGTCTGCTTAAAATAAATTGTTATTACTTTTATAGATAAAAATTTTTGACAAAAATTAAATTCATAAAAATAAATTTTGAAGAACTGCCAAACAAAAATTTGGTTAACAAAAAATCCCTATATTTCGTCTTTCAGAATCAATGGAGCGTTCAAAGCCAGACAATGCAGCAGGTAATTGAAAAACAAACTATAAAATAGTCTTTACTAAAAGTAAAGAACATGAATAGCACGTACCAATATTAACAGAAACTGCCCAAATTCTGAGTATATATAGTAAAATCTCCAAGCCGTCCCAATTCAGAATATCTAAAATCTCTAGGCTCTCTCGGAAATGCAGAGCACCCTCTCTTGCACAAAATCATTGATTTTAGGGCCATAATTATGTCCCTTTTTGAAAACCAAATATATTATTTTAATTCTTTGTTCCTCGACTCATTTCTCAATTCATTTTTCGAGTTTTTCTTCAATTATTTTAATCCAATGACTTGTTTTCGCAATGACTTTTTGCAGTGAAACTAAAAAGTATGAAGCCAGCAGCCAATTGCAGTTAAAACACGATGCCATACAGATTAACCTAACCTATTTTGCTTTCGGTTTGTTTTTCGTATCGTGCGTTCGACACTTTCTAATGCTGCGGGTACAATATTTCTTGAGACAGCTTGGAGAGTCTGGAATAAAATTCAAAATTTGATTCCATTTATAATTATCAGTAGACTTGTGATTTAGTATAATTTAGTAGTTATAAGCTAATTAATAATTCACCTTCAAAATATTTAGTAACTATATATCTTTTTTACCTATTCAGGTGTACCAGTTCAACCAGTCAAGCTGAAGCGTTATGATATAATCGGCCGTGGTAGAGATTATTTTGCCCAATATATTCGAGAATTTCGGTTTTTCTTCAGAATACGTGGAATTAACGACTTCGGTAATTTAAAAATTCTGATTTTCCTAATATTCCATTAGTGAAATGCTAAGATATTACTATTCCATGAGTCAAAAACTTAATTACTTATTCAATACAAATTTCCATCAATCCAGTATACGGCGTGGACGGCAAACCAGTGCCAGTACGACTTCAAGAACTTCAACCTGGTGATCTACTGATACGCTCTAATATGAACTATGCAGTATTTCGGCAAGGCTGGTTTCACGAGCTGCCTGAAGAGCAACAGGTCCCTTTTAAAGAACCGAGAGAGATGTGATACGCCCTTTTTCAAAAGCGCGCCAAAATTTGAATGTTTTGCAATGTTTTCTTGCTAGAATAAAAGGTTATATCGTTCAGTTTAATTGGTGTAGATCTTTATTTAACCTTCTGCATGTGGAACTGGTGACATACTTCGAAGTCAGATATTTATACTTGTACATTAACCTAACTAATGTTCCCACAGTGGTGAACCCAAAGTGATGTGGGCACGATGAAGGTAACAGATGGGATAAAGCGATTGGTTGGTTTTTCTGGAAGGCATGTGGAAGCAATAAAATTAACCGAAAGGCAAATTTTGGGAAAAGAATTTATGGCAGAAACAAGAAATACGCTTTAGACTTTAGAGTTTAGACGCACTTTCAATTCTGAAGCATGCCCTTTTCTAGGGTGGATCAGTTTATGGAAGGGATCGTAGAATCGAAGGGGCGAGAGATTAGTTGCAGAAACTTAGAGGGCCATCGTTAGTCGAAATCCGTTATTTAAACTTTCCCGCTCATTAGACTTGAACATTAAATATGAAGAAGCGTAGCTCCAACATTTGACCGCAACTCTAACTAAAATTATCAATGAGTAGCGTACATGTGCTATATATGTGGTGCCGTATATTGAGATTCTAGCGGAAAGATACATTCTCAATATACGCATTAGGTATTCTGGTGTTTTGAAGCCCTCCAATGCCTTGGTTATCTCAGTCCGTCTGGGCGAGTTGAACGCATTTCTCAAATCCAGTGTTGCCAGTAGCACGATTTATCTGGTATAGCGGCTTTCTTCTTCCACTCTAACTGTTTGTAGAATATACTAGCTTTCATGCAGTGTTTCATAATGTTCAGCAGCATCTGCGGGCAAATGCGTGCTACTACTTTTAGTCACGGCTATTACTTGGTCCTCCTTAGTAAAGAGTGGGACCTCCCTGACAGGGGTTCCGTAAAAATCCTCCTCACTCCCGTTAGGCGTGAGGTAGCAGCTGACATAAGTGATGCATTTGCTCCTCACCAACACGAATCCGTTTTCGGCTCCATGTGTACTAACAGGAACTTTTCCAGGATGTCGGGCTATTCCTTGCTTTGCTTTGCGACCCCCTTCACCACACTTGTAGCAGAGGGCGATTCGGTCCTAACCCTAGCAGCTTCTGGATTGGTGTCTATAGCCCATTCACATGAAACGCCCATCGACTAGAGTTCTGTCTCTGATCCTGCTGTACATCTGACCCACTTTTATGCGGGAGGATTCCAAGAGTTTGTGAGCTTCTTGTTCATTAATTAGAACAATTGCTATGGTCTGTTCCCTTCTGTTAGGTTTCGTTAGGGAAACCTTCGCGTCTTCCACTATTCTGTCGAGGTCTCGCTTAAGAGCATCTTGGACGTCTTCTTTAGTGGTAGCGCAGTCGAGATCCTGTAGGTCAAACATGGCTCTGAGAACAAGATTCCTCATACTACCCATGTCCTCCAGTTCCCTCTCAAGGGCCTCGATTAAGGCTTTTATATCATTTGTTCGTTTTGCCAGTTCGAGAAAGACGTCTCCGTTCCGAGTTTGGCAAATCGACTTAATATCCTCCTGTGTTTCTGCTGGTTTCACCTTGTTTTTTATGACTCGTAGCACATAAGAATAGTTCTTTTCGCTTGCGGGTTTTATGAGAAGTGCTTTTCAGCGTTGTCTCCTGACAAACTTTTGACGGTGTGCCTTTTCTCTTCCAGTTTATTCAGCAGGTTTTCCGTCTTTTTCAGTATTTTCTCTTTGGGGAGTCACATTTAGAGTTGGTGGGTGCTTGCCTTCCTCCTACTCGCGACTTATGTTCATTTGACGGGTGTCGACTCGTCTCTCTTTCTTTTAACGAATGGCGTAGCTGCTTGGCTATCTTCCGGGCTTGATCACGGAGCGCAAGGTCCACTAATAGAGCAGCAAGACTATCATGCGCCTTCTTCTCTGTTTCTCGCTCTACGTTGAGCGTTTGAAGCGCAGCCTTTATTTCCACAAGTCCATCTTTGATAATTGTACTCCCGTTCTTCTGCCGTTCCCCGGATTCTCGGTAGTGTGAGAATCTTAATAGCATCACTCCAATGATCCTGATATATCTATATGTATATGTATATTCAGTGCATTGGAGTATACCATTTAAAATAAATGGTCTGGAAGAAATCGATGAAATAAGGTTTTTCCTTAAAAAATCCAAATTGTTATTTCCAGACGTTGGATAAAGAATATTTACATCGCGAAAATCCTTTTCATATCTTATACGTGTTTACGAAAAGCGTCGAAACTTATAATTCTATTAATTGTGCTATGTGTTTACCAAATGAGTGTATGGTTCGAAAGCGATTATGAGAAAACAGTGTGCGAGAAATCGTGAACCGCGACGGATCGTTCAGTGATCCCGTCTGATAGTTTCGTACGAAGAACTCAAAATTAACACGGTTACTAAAAAACTGGTGTTCTTGTGGCTGAGTGATAATCTTAATGAGAATAGAGGTCTTAGTCTGCCAAATTTGACTCTTATTAATAAATTTGATAGTGGTTTGAAAAATGCTGAATTTTCATTGATTTTTCCTGGATCTGGTGATTTCTAATTTCTAAATAATTTACAAAAAACATTTTTCATCTCTAAACAATCCGTATTGACTGGTATTGCGTTCAACACAACGATGTTTTTAAAAACAATTTTTTAAAGGGACGACCGGAGGCTTTTTTTACTACTAAACACTGGATTCACGTTAACGAATATATCAGAAGAGCTTCTACTTGAAAAAAAAATGGACTGGAAGAAGTCGATGAAATAAGGGTTTTTCTTAAAAATTCCAAATGATTTTTTGAATGAAAACCCTTATACCTATCGCGCTTCTATGTTTCTGCTCATGATATTTGTATAGTTCTTCCAGTTGTTATGTGTGAATTAGAATTCCGAACTGTGAATCCCTTTTGATTATCGGCTGAATTAATGCCCGTTGTGTTCGTTATTTGCCATCTTTTCTCTGCGATCCTTTTAATATCGATTTCCCCTAGCCTTATTATTTCGATAGTTAATTTATTGTTAATTATATTTTGTTATGGCGTATTTCATGTATTTGACCCTCCGAAATTATTGAATTGCAATCCCTCCTTGAAATTTCTTTTTTTCACTTACGACGTGAATTTTATTCACTTGTTGCGATTTTGTTGTTTTCGAGATACTTGTGCTTCTGACCAGAGTAATTGTTAATTGTTTTCGCTGTCTTCACTTACCTCCCTGGATTTGTCTTTTGTTATACTTTTCCGAAGTGTTGAATAAATTATTCTCAACTATTTTCATTGGAAATACAAGCTTTTGTTATTACGCAACCCCCACCTCCGGTACCATTGTTTAAGTTTAGACTGAGCTGGTAGATTTTTTCGAACCTAATTTTGCCTCTTTAATTTTGGTTTACTCTGTTCCTCTTTCGGGTATCTATCATCTTTCTTTACCTTTTATTATCTTTTTTTATTGTTGTTATTACCCTCGCCACCTTTTATATTTTCGATTAGCCCACTTTTGGAAACCTATTTATCTTTTGCGTTTTTTTTGGATTATCACTTGTTATAAATTAAGGTACGCAATCATCGCAGCGATGTCATCCGCGTATCCTACCAAGGATGTAACCTCAGGCATCTTTATACGAAAAATGCCATCATACGAGATGTTCCACAGGTCCGGCCCAAGTATGGACCCCTATACAGCCCCGGCGGTGATCTCTTTTCTGTGAGTCCCTTCCTCTGCGTCGTACGTGAGAAGTCTATCTTGTAGATAGCTATTCACCATACGTATGAGATATGGCGGTACTTGAAAGTTGTGCTCGAGTGCATATAATATGTCAGTCCTCCTGGCTGAGTTAAAAGCATTTGTAACGTCTAGGGTGACTAGGAGGATCATCTTGCGGGTGTTGCGACTTGCTTGTTGTTCAGCTTACGCAGCTCTGGCTACCTCCTGCACAGCGTCTACCGTAGATCGCCCATTCCTAAGCCCGTATTGGTTTTTTGACAGATCTCCTGCAGCTTGTACTGCTGCCTGAAACAAGGTTTTCAGCAATTTTCTAGTAGTTTTCCAGCAGCGGTGAACATACATAGTGGTCTGTCTGCTGACGGGAAATTTCGCTCTCCTTTTCCCTTGCTGATGAGTACCATCCTCTGGATTTTCCACTGATTTGGAAACAATCCTACTTTCAGACAGCTACTAACATTCTCAGCTGCAACTGCGAATTGTCATGCGCTACCGCCTTCAATCCTTCTGGTAGTATTCCGTCGGGGTCTGGAACCTTCTTATTTTGAAGCGATTTCACAGCCTCTTCCAGTTCCGTCTCGGTGAGGAGCAGTATTTCTGCAGTGTCAATTTCCACGGTATCCTGGCTCCCAATTTAGTGTGTGGGAAAAAGTGTGTACACGATATGCCCCATGGTTTTCTCGACGCGTGCGCCAGCTGGTGCTGACCCTTCAAGTTTTCGTGTTACAATCTTGTAGCCCAGCTCGCCGGGTTCACTGTCTACTTCTTTGCTGAGGAATTTCCTAGTTCCATCAGTATGCTGGTCCTCGATTGTTTCGTGGTCTCTTTTGAGACCTGCGCGTATGTTTTTCCTCCTTCTGGTTTGATGAGCACCGCTTCTGTTTGTCTCTTTGCAGTCTTTGTTGACTTTTCTTGCTGTTTATAGAGAGTTTTCTTCCTTCCTGCGACTTCTTGTCTCCGATTTTTTTTCTCCGCGATTCTCTTCCTCTCTTCCTTGCTTCTGCTACCTCTCGCAGTTTGCCATTCTATCGGAGTTGCTACCTTATCCTTTCTTTGCTCACCTACCGGTGTAGCAGCCTGGATTTCTGCTGGGCTGGACGCCGGTCGCTTAGAGCTCGACGCTGTTTTTGGTTTCCCACGTTTACTTTCCTGGTGCCGTTGCGCACTTGAACCCGTATCATACCGATGAAGCTGTATTGTGCTTTCTTTCGGCGTCGCTCTCGCAGAACAGCTTTTTCACCATTGGTGTACCTTTCGTGAGTCTATCTTTGATGACATTTTGTTGCCTCTTCGAAGCTTGTGTCATGTTGTTCATCTGTTTATCGATTTTCGCAAAAACGTTTTTGATATCCACTTGAGCCTTTCCTATCTTCTCTTGTACGAAAGTGGCGCGTTCTATCATCTCTGTTTTATCTTCCCCGTCATTTTTGTAGATTTTTTTGTGAATTGTATTTTGTAGTTAAGGTATTTCATGTATTTTCTTGAAAATACTTTCCAATATCAGCATATAGAAATTATATTCCAAATCCCTAGAGTATATAAAAAGTATAGGAATTTTATGATCAAAGAGAGGAGAGAGTAGGGAGAAAGAGAGTAGAGCCATGTCATGTACAGTGATGCGCAGTAGAGTCATATACCGTGCAGTGCTTCATATTAGAACTATGTAATGTACAGTGCTGCACAGTAGATGCATGTACTCTACAGTGTTGCATAGTAGATGCATGCACGGTGCAGCGCTGCAAGCAGATTCATATACTGTGCAATTCTGCGCATTAGAGACATGCACTCTGCAGTTCTGTGCTGCGGAGACATGTATTGTGCAGTGATGTGTAGTATAATCTTGTGATGTTTAGGACTGCGCAGTAGAGCCTGTAATGTTTAGGACTGCACATCAGAGCCCTACAATGTGCAGGACTATGCAGTATACTCAGGTATTGTGCAGCGCTGCGCAGTAGAGCCCTATAATGTATATGATTGTGCGTGAGACCCCTATACTGCTTAGATTTGCACAGTAGAGTATTGTAATGTACAGAGCTGCGCAGCAGAGTCTTTCACTATGTAGGGCTGTAAATCAGAGTCCTGCAATGTGTAGGGCTGCACATCAGAGCCCTGTGCTATTCAGGGCGGCGCAGTATAGTAGAGTACTGTACAGGGATGCGCAGTAGAGGTATTCAATACATATGTATGCGCAGCTAAGTCATGAAATATACAGTACTGCGCAGTAGAGTACTGTAATGTGCAGGTATGCGCAGCAGAGTCATGTAATGTACAGGGCTGCATGGCAGAGATTTATAATGCGTAGAGCGGCGCAGTAAGTGCTGCAATACGTTGGGGTGCACAGTAAACACGTGCAAACATGTATTCCTGTTCATCGTAAGTATCTATTGCGTAGCCTGACCTACCATATGCCTCTACTGTGCAGCCTTGTGCACTACATAACTCTACTGCGCACCCTAATTTATTATGGAAGTATAGTGCGCAGCTCTGTGTCCCATAAATAAATACTGAGCATCTATATGCCTCTTAAATAGCTACTGCGCAGCTCTATGTTACACAAATAACTACTGCGCAGCTCTATGCTCCATTAATAGCTACTGCGCAGCTTCATGTCTCATAAATGACTTCTGTTCAGCGTCATGTCTCATAAATAACTACTGCGAATCTCTCTGACATAAATAGCTACTGCGCAGCTCTATGTTACATAAATAGTTATTGTGGAGCTGCATGTCTTATAAATAACTTTTGCGCAGCTTTATATCCCATAAATTACTACTGCGTGTCTCACTGTCTCATAAATAGCTACTGCGCAGCTCTATCTCACATAAATATCTACTGCGCAGCGCTATGTCTCACAAATACATACTTTGCAGCTCTATGTCTCACAAATGCCTACATCACAGATTCATGTCTCATAAATACCTACTGTGTAGGACGAAACTACACAGCATGATACTTCACAACAGTATACGGCGTAGCTTGGTGTTTCACAGATCTCTACTGCGCACCCCTGTATATTTTAGGTCGCAACTGCGCAGCCTTATGCACGTTATATGTATACTGCGCAGCTCTAAGCACTACGAAATTCCACTGCGCATCCTTACATATCGTAAATCTCTACTGTGTAGCCCTTCGCACCGGAGGATTCTACTGCACATCCTAATTTACCACAAAAGCGTACTGCGCAGTTTCATGATCAATAAATACCTACGGTGCAGCTATATGACCCATAAATACATACTGCGCACCCCTACACATAATTGGTATCTGCTGCACATTCTTATTCACTTTATGCCTCTATTGCGCATCCCTGAATACATCAGGGCTCTACTGCGCAGCCCAGTTTACAACAAAAGTGTACTGCGTAGCTTCATGTCCCATAAACACCTACTGCGCATCTCTATGCTCCATAAACACCCACTGCGCCTCTTTACGTATCGCATGTATCTACTGCGCAGACGTATCGTGTGCTGCGCAGTTTTATGCTTCACAGGTCTCTACTGCGCATCGCTACTGTGCAGTACATGCCTCTATTGTGCTAAAAATTGTGTTAAAAAAAATTAATCTTTAACACGCGGACACTATTATTCTCAACAGCTTTTCGCTTGAATTCCTTATTCATTCAGCATCACCGGCTTTACTTCACTCTAGCATTAAAATGCACTAACCTAGCTTGCATAAATAAAAAACCAGAGGCTTATTATTTTTATAAATTTATTTCATGCCCTTACTCCCTCCTGATACAATACACTTATTCCACCTTTGTCCCATTCTACGAAACAGTTGTTAAAGTGGATTTCCGGAATGGCCTGCAAAACCTTCTTCGATTCGACTTGTATCTCTTCAATCGAGTCAAAGCGATTTCACCAACCGTTTTTTTTTCATTTCGGGAATACCCAGAAGTCAGACGGAGCTAAATCAGGCAAATAGGGCGGTTGCGAAACGATATGAGTCGAATTTTCACAATTCACACCTTCTCACACTGCATCGGGTAATCGAGACTATTTGGCCGAACATTCCAATCATATCATTTCGCAACCGCCTTATTCGCCTGATTTAGCTACGTCTGAATTCTGGGTATTTCCGAAACTCGAAAAAAAAAAAGGTTAGGGAAATCGTTCTGACTTGACTAAAGAGATGCAAACCGAGTCGAAGTAGGTTTTGAAGGCCATTCCGGAAATCGACTCTAACAACTGTGTAGAAGAATGGGAAAACGGTTGCGTAAGTGTATTACATCAGTAGGGGATTACTTGGAAGGGCATGAAATAAAGTTGGAAGAATAATAAGCTGTTTATGTTTTATTTAAAAAGTCTTACTATTTTTCATCACAGTAGTACAGGGTGCGGTGCAGAAACTTGCTGACTTGTTTTTGGCGCCAAGCGGCGAGGAGTATTCGGATGAGGGTGGGGAGGGTCTCATTCAGTAGGGGATGTCCTGACGTTTCGTTTCCCCAACAGTCAGTCGACATCATGCATTGGACGTAGGAGCAGCGCGCATTTGCCTGCGATGCTTACTTTTCGAATGGTCGGTCCGTCATCGCCTCTCAACGTGCCTTCCGTATTTGGTTCAACATTCATCCTGCAGATCCCGTTTCTGGCCGGCAGTCGGGTTGTCGAATCCTGGATGTTTCCATCGACGGAACAAGCGACAGCCGGCCAGGAACGAGACCTGCAGGATCAATCTTGAACCGAATACGGAAGGCACGTTGAGTGGCGATGATGGAAAGCCCGTTGGAAAAGTAAACCTCGCAGGTAAATGCGCGCTGCTCCTTCGTCCAATGCATGAAGTCGACTGGCTGTGAGAGAAACGAAACTACAGGACGTTCCCTACTGAATGAGACCCTCCCCATCCTCATCCGAATACTTCTCGCCGCTTAGCGCAAAAAAAAAAAAAAATCAGTTAGTTTCTGTGCCGCACCCTGTTTTTGTGAGTAAGCTTTCACATAAGCATATTCAAATGAGGTGGCCAATCATTGGGGTGGCGGTGGCCAACGATTGGACCTATTACACTAGTAGTGTTGAACACTATTGCCCAATTTCTCTGTATATAAAGTCAAATCTCCAAGCTCTCCCAAATTTTTTTTCCTTATTTTACAGCAGCTTAATTACACTAGAAATTTTGAAAATACTGCAAGACTGCGAGTTTTCAAAGTTATATTTGGAAAAATAGGTTCACAGTTTTTGCAACTTGTTGATGTTCAGTCAAAAAATCAAGTTTCTACTCACAGAGATGAATTTTCAACCAAGAAACATATTTTACTCAAGAAAGAAAAAAAGATTCGACTAAATGGTTTAATATTTTTAAAAAAGTAAGAAAAATTGTTCTTTCTTGGTTTAATATTCAAGTAATTGGTTAAAAATTAATCTTTTTGGTAGAAAATCATTCTTATTGGTTAAGAATTAATATTTCAAACATAGATGTCAAAATGCATATAATTTTTATTCACATAACGGAAAAATTCTTCTCCCCTAATTTCGATCTTCTTCGAAATAATTTTTATAACACTGCTTTTTGGTTGAAAATTTATTTTTTCCAACTAAAAATTCCAATATGCCATTTTTGTTAGAAAATTAATCTTTTTGATTGAAATTTGATCTTTTTTAGTTGAAAGTACAACTATTTGTTGGAAATTTTATGTATTTCGCGAAAAATTCGTTATCTTTGGTAGAAAAATAATCTTCTTTGTTAAAAATTCATCTTTTTCTTTGAGGATTCAACTATTTGCTTGCCGATTCCTTTTTTCTGTTCAAAATTAATTTCCTTTTAGTTGAAATCAATCTTTTTTTCTTGAAAATTCAATTTTCTGTTTGAAACATTGTCTTTTTTGGTAGGAAATTAATCTTCTTGGTTGAAAATTTATCTTTTTCATTGAGTTTGTAAAAAACTAATTTCTGTAAGAGAACATTCGATTGTACCATTGTTGGTAGGAGATTTATCTCACTGCCAAAACAAAACTAAAATAAACAATAGTATCTTTATTTGAGACATCTTCAAACCTTCTGACATGGATTTCGTCTTTCTTTAAATTTATGAAAATTATGTTTCTACAACTTTAGGAATCGTCGGTAACATTCTTCAGACAATCGCGATAAATACATTTTCTAATTATCTTAATAGTACAGCAATTTCGCACATCTTCAGAATGTCAATTTTCCAAGTTCCTTGTCCAGGACATTTTTTTGGTTCCATGACTCCTTAACATCGGATCAGTTCCAATAATTTAAAAAATAAACTTCTATAGGGCAGTCGAATGTTTTTCCATGAATTTGAATATCTTTGTTGATCCATCTTTATATCTACCAGTGCTTCGCTTGTTTAAACAATATGTCGAAATATCCGAGTTACGGTAGAACTAATTGCGCAATTCAATTCGGCAGAAGAAATTACATAGAATCCATGTGTTGGTTAATTTGTTCAAGAACCTAGTCCCTTATCAGATGCACGCACACAAATGAATTTTCGTTATCTTATGGCCAAGGATATAGTCGTCTGGAGTCTTCGAACGGATTCGAAAATCTTCCAAATTTGATTGGTGTAACTAGGAAAGGGAGAGGAGTTTTGTCTGCAACACCTGGGTTATTAATACACAATAAAGTTTGTTCACTTCATATCAATAAGAATACGCTTTACAAAACGCCAACCAGCGGCCTACATGTCGACAAAAATTTCGTCAATAATAAGATCATAGCTAGTGTATATACGAGCAAAAAATATTCAGGATCCATTCAGTTACAGTCCGAAGAATTCTACACAAATAATTTGTCTGTCTATACCAGAATGAAGATTTTTGTCTTAATGTTGTTCTTCATATTTGCAACGTTCCTTGATTCGGTTGGTAAGTAAAATACAACATAATACTAAATCAATCATATATTGAAATATCTTCAATTTATAAACTATATTCGAAAATCGGTTTCTCATTTCAGAACAATTGAAACGTAAGCTACCCAGTGGGCAAAAAAATTGAGGACGTCCTAGAGACGTTTCTGGAATATCCGTAAGACTTCTGATGGAAGATGTCTTTTGGACATCCTAGGGATGCTCTTAAGATGTCTAATTTCAGTACAAAAGATGTCCTGAGAACGTTCTTTGTCTTTAAGACGACTTCAGCAGATCTCCAGGACATTGAAAGTCTTCGAGACGTTGATTGTGCTGACATAGGACGTCCTAGGAACGTCCCAAGGACGTTCTTGGGATGTACATGGTTTTAAGCCCACTGGGTAGTATCATTGTATGGGTATTTTATCTTCCCGCTTAATTACGCATTCACCGAATGAAGACCATTAAGTTTCGGATTCTTTTCAGATTTTTGTAACCAAAAAATATTCACGTTTCTTCTTACAGAATCAATGTTTCCATTATCACAACGACCTCGATCACCATCACCACCACCCCCTCCACTAGGTAATTTAAAAACTAAAATACAATCTAAATCAAATATTAAAGAATTTTGCAAAAACTTCTAGCATTTTCCCCACATGGAGTGCTTTATAGGATTAGAACCCTTAGGTTGGCTCCGAGGTTGAGATTCCTTAAGGGTATATTCCAGATTGAACCTTTTGATTTCTGAAAAGTTTTGGACATGAACCTTTAAAATTTTCCAGGATCCATCTCGAGAACTAGAACCTTTAAATTTGTATGGGTCCGGGTCCGGATCGGAACCTAGGGGCCGTCCACTCTAGAATCGATTCTACGTGAGCATAATGAATCCGCCTGAGTCCAGCTGATTCTTCGTTGATTCTTCATCGATTCCTTCGTTTCTCGAACAATCACTGATTCCTCTGATTCCTCCAGTGAACGGCCCCTCGACCGGAACCTTGTCGGTCCTTTCGGTCCCCGGACCCTTTAAAAATTAGGGATTCTGATTCCTGACTCAATGTAAAGTGCATCGACAGCAAATATTAATATTAACTGAAATTTCCCAAATTCTTCGTGTTATACAGTCAAATCTCCAGGCTGTCTAAATAGGGACATCGAAAATTTCCAAGCTGTCTCGGAAATGCGTAGTTATTATTATTATCTTAGGTATCCCTTCTTCAAAAAACTTCATATCTATTTTTTTTAATTGCTTTGTTCCTCGACATCTTTCTGGATTCACTTTTCGAGATTTTCTTCAATTATATTTTTATCTGTTGACATGTTTTCTCACTCCGTAACGCTCATAAGTTAATTTATTTCAAATATAAACTAAACAAAATTTGAATTTGAACAATTTTAGTCATTACCTATTTCCAAATAGGTTTTCATACATTTGATATGAATACTGGAAGAAAAATATGAATAGAGGGGTTTGGAATATATCTTAGATTTCAATACTATAAATTTTAAACTTACTAAATGAGTACTTACGGTTTATAATGTAATGGATGTAATGTATTTGAAATTGAATTGAATTTTCATTTGACAACATTTTATTCAATAATAAGTGAAAAACATAAAGCTCTATCAAAATAAAACTGGTTTAAAGGTTTTTTATACCTTTTTTCGCTAATTTCGTAACTAAAGCGGCTTTCAAGTACTTTTCTTCGAAGTTACGTATCAGCGAATCTCTACATTAATTTTTTGAGTAAAAGCACTTGATTTAGCAAAAATTTTCCCGCTTATCCGGTGTCGCTATTATATTTTTCGACAGCTGCGTAATTTTTTTAAGGTGGAAAAATGGTTTGGTTTTAGGCAATTTTCCAAAAATTCTTATAATTTTTTTAAACGAGCTAACGAAACCAAATGAGCGGGAAAATTTAGTTGGAATCAAGTACTTTCAGCGAAAAAAACACGTTCATTGACTGCATATTTATTTATAGTTCAAATTTAATTGGTACAGTCGCTATACGGAAATGTTGTTTTTACTTTCTTTTCGGACTCTTTTTAAACGACTGTAGCTTAATTTTCGTGTTCTTTTCGGTTAATTTTTATAAATTAAAAGTTTCTCCGTCATCACTTTTCTGAAATTTCATTTTCATTGAATTTTATCGGATCATTATAATTTAGCCTTTATATTGTAATGAAAAATAAGAATAACTCTAATAAAGCTGTGAATTTATGAATTTATTTAAATAAGCTTCATGTCATCATAACATTTTGTAAAATAATTTGAAAAATGAATTATTGAGCACTGAAACTTATTTGTAGTTTCTTAATGTATTTGTATATTTTAAACAAGAAAAAAACTTATATATGAGAAGAGTTGCATTTGCAAACAGCCCGCAATAATTGTTCATCATAATTAGAATTCGCACTTCCAACTTCATATTTCTCCCACGTGATTTTAAACAGACGGTGAACGGATTCCATTGCCTGTTCATTGTAGAATCCCAAACCACGCTGATGAAATATTATCTTCAGATAAATTGTGGATAAAAATAATTTACGGACGTAAACAGACGAGCACATCATTGGTTTTTGATCATTTATGTTTATGTTTTTTTGTCATTTTGTGCGGCCGTTTTGTTGAGAGCATATCGGATAGAGGAGCCAAAATTATGGAAGGATTTGGGATGTACTCCTCTACCCAATTGCATACCCCTAAGAAGGAGCGCATTTCCTTTCGCGTACGTGATGGGGCGGCATTGCGAATTGCCTCAATATGCCCGGTCTGGGCCATGTCTGCGTCCGTGCTTATTACATGACCCAAATTGGGGAGGGTAGTTTGGCCAAAATTACATTTGGCCGGTGCAACGGTTAGTCCGTAGATAAGACAGTCGCTCAAAAACCAGGGCCACGTGGAGAAAGTACTCTTTCCAATCGCGCGAGTATACCAATATATCGCAGAGATATGCGATAGCGTATACTCCCCACTTCTCGGCGAGGACCTGGCGCATGAGGTTCTGGAATGTGCCCGGGGCGTTTTTCAGGCCGAAAGGCATGAACCGAAACTGATATTGTGCGCCGCCGGGCGTAGAAAAGTCCGTAAACTTTCGTGAATCGAGCGACATGGGTACTTGTCAATATCCACTCTTTAAATCGAGGGTGGAGAAAATCTTGGCAGTACCCAGGCCTGTCAAGGTTTCGTCTATGTGCGGAAAACACTGGGGTGCATCTACCATCATACTATTCAGACGACGGTAGTCTAACAGAATCTGTAATCGTCGTCTCTCTTCCCGTCGGTTACAATGGCTGAGCTGAAAGGCGAGGTAATTGGTTCGATGATTCCGTTTCGCAACATCTCGCGAACCCGGACGTCTATGTAGTGTCATGCTCGACGTTTGCTAAGGTTTGCTTAAGCCGTCCGCCACCATGGAAGAGGTGAGTGTGCGAACGGTTAAGCCTTGCGAACTCGTCTTGATGCTCGAGTGGGATTTCGTTTTGGACAGAAATCTCTTATGTGTGTGTGTGGGGGGGGGGGGGGGCTCATTTTGTTGTGAGAGGGGGCTGGGATATACTCTTTGACGACTCGTGGTACCGAAAGTATGCAATCGGCCACGTAGTCGTGTATAACATCGTGTTGTTTCAGTCAGGGCCGGCCGAGTGTCAGTTCGGCACGGAGTTCTGGACTGATATGGAATAGTCCAGGGTATGTGGCTTCCTGGATCGTAGGGTGTAGGGTCCCTACCCCGTTGGGTGGGATGGAGGCCCCTACGAACAGGGACGGCGGGGGCCTCGGCCGCCGGTTCTAATTTTAAAACTAGTGAGTTATTATTTTCAATATTGTGTCCGCCGGTTGAGATCCTTTATGCCGTGAGTCCGTATGCGGGAGCGAGAGGCCTGCAGGAAGGAAAGGGACGAAGGATAATTCAAGAGAAAGGAGTTGCGCGCACGGGAGTGAGAGAACGCTCTGGCGTACGTGACTTGGCAAGGATTCAAGCGGTTAATAGAGCGTAATTACCGCCGGCCTTGAGAGGGAAAGGGAGAGAGCCGGGACAAAAACATGATTCACCGGGGGTGAGCAAACTCGTCGTTTGTAAACACCGTAAAATCGACAGCTGATCTCGAGGTCCTTTCACTTTAATTTTCTCTCGAAAATTCGAGTGGAAGATCGTACCGATGAGCGTTGACATTACGGTGTTCTCAACTCGGCCAGTGGCCAAGAACAAGGTATAAAAATCCTTCAAATCAGTTTTATTTTGACAGAGCTTGACAGAATATTTCCATTTTTGTCCAAAACATCCCTGTTTATGCTCTACTCCAAGATCCTGCAAAGATCTGAGACGTTGATGCAAATTTGATTTAACTCCCGTTCAGGCACGCCGTGCCATGTAATAGCCTTTAAAACAATGGTGTTAAAATATTCATTGTATTTACATCTTGCATTTTTTGTCACGTTATCATTTATATTTGCTCCTCGCTGAAATATAATTTTTCAAAAATCTTATTCACTGAACAAATAAATGAGTAACATTGTTTTAATTGTGATAATTTTTTTCACGAAAATAACATTTTGTTTTCTAATAATTGTAAAAAAGTGGTCGACAGTGGCATTCCGAAGCCGTATCGAAAATTGAAAATCGAACGGACGTATTTCCCTAACGTGTGGAAATAAAAAGAGAGATCCATTCGATTTTCGACTTCGAACAGGGCCCCGAGTCTCATTCCTAGTTTCATTACTTACAATGCAACATTAATTTAGTATAATTTAGAAGAATTAATCTTTAATATAGTTTGTAACTATATTTTTCTCACCTCATCAGATGGACCATTTGAACCAATGCAGTTGAAACATGGTGATAAAATCATCCGTGGAGGCTTTTATTATGCAAAGTGTATAAAATATTTTGGAACGTACTACGAACGTCTGAATAGTTACACCTGAACAATCTTTTACACCTGGTGATCTACTGCTTCGCGATGATATTATCATTGGAGCATATGAGAGGCACGATGAGCAGCGCGGGTTTCGCGAGCTGCCTGCAATTCTACAGGAAGATAAACACGACTACTTCTATGGAATGCATGGGGACGATTATATCCCACTATTCTTCGAGACTGACTTTGATGCAGATTCAGCGCAGTACTGTCTCCCTGACAAAGAAACTGTACAACTGCATTTGGTACGAATCTTTCAACATTTTAGAGTTTTTAAAAAGAAAAGTACCGCTCTTGGATAAATTGCACATGCTATATTCATTCAAATAAAAATGCTTAACTTCAATCATTCATAAAAAAACTGTAGTTATAATAGCTATCAATGCACAATATCGGCAAAAATCCTAACTGAAGAACACATGTGCGCAGATGAGATGCTGAGTGAGGAATCAGCCTCCAAGAACTCCGACTTTCCTGATCAAGAAACTTAGGATATACAATTTTTAGACAGGTAATAAATGTTATAATTATGATACAATTATTTATCTGTAATTAAATTACGATTAGTTGTTGAGTTTCGTCAAGACGACATGTGTCATTAATACGAAAGTAATCAATTTGATATTTTCCTCATTCAAATCTTTGTATAAGTGCAAAATAATGTAAAAGAGTGCTTATTAAACTGCTATTTAGTGAAATATATATAATAGTAAAACTGCTTATTGAAACCATTTAATTTCGCTGATCATTCCCCTTAATACCCTTCATGATTGTCAAGCGTATCGGAGAGTGGGGATACGCGAACACTTTTTTGTGAAAGTCGTTTTTTAATCGTGCGAAAAATAGTGGGGCTAAGTCGACACTTGACGACAATATTTGAAGAAATAAAAGGACACATTTTTTAATTTCTATCGTTGCAGAAAACTAAATTTTTGATCCATCAGTACCTAATACATTGTCGAACAATTTTTTTACCTCTTCTTCCTATAATGAGAAGGTATTATTTTTATGTAAAATTAGAATTCGTCGAGTTTTATCGAATCTTCACAAGTAACGGTAAAACAGATTGCGCAATATAATTCGGCAGAAGAAATTACATAGAATCCATGTGTTGGATAATTTGTTCAAGATCCTAGTCCCTTATCGGATGCACACACACAAATGAATTTTGTTTACCTTATGACCGAGGTTACAGTGGTGTGGGGTTTACGAACGGATTCGAAAATCCGCCAATCAGCGGCCTACAGGTCGACGAGAATTTTCGTCAATAATGAGATCATAGCTAGTGTATATACGAGCAACAAATATTCAGAATCCGTTCAGTTACGGTCCGAGTAATTCTACACAAATCATTCCTCTGTGTCTATACCAGAATGAAGATTTTTGTCTTAATGCTGTTCTTCATATTTGCGACGTTCCTTGATTCTGTTCGTAAGTAGGATACAACATATTACTAAATCAATGATTTATAGAAATATCTTTAATTTATCAACTTTATTCAAAAATCGGTTTCTCATTTTAGAACAATTGAAACATAAGCTGGTATCATTGTATAAGTATTTCACCTTGTTGCGTAATTACGCATTCACCGCTTTTGAACATTGATAAGGTGTAAGAAAGTTGCGCATTCAGAACATCACAAAATGTTTGAAAAAATAATGCTTTTGAGATCTATACTTTAATAATAGAATTCTATTGTATTAATTCGTAAATGTGCACTTAGTGGGTCCAAAAATTTCACTCTCAGTTTTTTGTTAATCGCTCTCTCCGAATTGTTTCTTTTTTTGAAAGAAGATACTCCCTGTATTTATTTATCAAATCTGTCTACATTAACCAGTGCACGGAAAATGCAAGATAAATGTCAAAGTAATATTTCTTGGCTAACATATCTTGCAACTCTTTCAACAATTTCTCTTTTATAATATTATTTTTCACCGAATTGTAAAAAGTGAGCATTCTCTATTAGGACTGCCTGTTTCAATAACAGTACAGTTAACGTAAATACATAAATAATACAACATTTCGAGTCATATTTAGGTACAATTGGCGAAAAATTAAAATGTTTATATTTTTAATCTGACTTCAGGAAAAAGCAATCATGGATGGCATCTTTATTCAGACCATTAACTTTGGGGTTCTTTAAAAAAACTCGTTAAGAAAAAATACTTATGTTTCTTCTTACAGAATCAGTGAATTCACAAACACCTCGATCACCACCACCGCCACCCCCTCCACTAGGTAATTTAAAAACTAAGGTACAATCTAAAACAATTATAAAGGCATTTTTCCATAACTTCTAGTATTTTGCCAACATGGAGTGCTTCATGGGCGGCAAAGTTGAAAGACTCTGTAAGGGTTTGGGACCGGGCTGGACCCTTTAATTTCTTTGAAGGTTTGGACCCGAACCTTGCCAATTCTTAAGGGTCCAGGTCCGGACCCGGACGCTTTAAATTCTTAAGGATCTGTGTCCGAACCCAGACCTTTTAATTTCTGTAAGGTTTGAGTCTAGACTCAGACCTTTTCAATTCTTGGGGGTCCAGGTCCAAAACCAGAACCATCAAGTACTTATGGGTCCAGATCCAGAACAAAACCTTGCCAGACCTTTTAGGTCCCCGGACCCTTTAAAAATTAATGATTCTAATTCCTGACTCAAAGTGAAGTGCATGGATGGCACATGTTAATATTAACTGAAATTTCCCAAATTCATTGCATGTACAGTCAAACCGCCAAGCTATCCCGAATCGGGACAAATTCCTGTACAGGAATCGTCAAGATTGCCTGTACAAGTTCGTGTGCAGGTGCATGCAGGAACATGTTCAGGATCCTCCGAGTTTCCTGTGCAGGAATTTTCAGCTGGGTAGTGGGACTCCGGGGGAAAAACAGGAAAAAATGGCAAACTTTGAAGGGTCATAACTTATGACCTATTATAGGTAGAACATTGATCGTTTTTTTGAAATCACAGCAAATTAAGTCTACTTTCTTTCTCCTGTGAAACACTTTCTTGAGAATAGTGAAGATTCTTCAACATTTCATGACTCGAAACCTATGGAAAATAGCGGATTATTTTTCCAACTAAATTTTCTCATAATTTTGTCCTCATTCTTTTTCCTGTAGGACATTTCAGTGGGAATTTTTCAGGAATTTCACTGGTTAATTCAAAATTTAGTTTTATGAATATTTATGTATAGATTTGTAATCTATTATGATTCAATAGGTATAAGACAATGAATTTTTTTATCTTTAAAATAGTTAGTAACTATATTTTTCTTACTCAATCAGCTGGGCCATTTGTAAGAATGAAGCTGCACTATGGAGATATAATCGTCCGTAGCTTCTTCTATTATGCAAAATATGAGGACGATTTTCACCTGTACGTACAACTAAATGGGTACACCGGCAAGACACGTAATTGAAAATTTCTGATTTTTCTAATATTCCATTAGTGAAATGCTTGGGTATTATTATAGATTTATACATTCACTTAATTACTAATTCAATACAAATTTCCATTATTTCAGAAATTAGCACAGAGGGGTACGTTACGAAATTAACTGAGGAATCTCTTCAACCTGGTGATCTACTGATTCGCAATAACTTCACGGTTGGAGTATATGAGAGGCACGGTGAATTCCACGGGTTTCGCATGCTACCGGTAAATCAACGGGAACATAAGGACCTGTACTTCTCCAGAGTCCGTGCTGAACTATTCCAGTAGACAGACTTTGGTCCAGATTCAGGACCTTTGACGTGTGAGATTTTTTGAAAAGAAAAGTACCGCTCTTGGATAAATTGCACATGCTATTTTTATTAAAACAAAACAAAAATGGGTTACTTCAATAATCTATGTGCAAAACTGTAGATATAATAGATGCTAATGCACAAAGTCGCCGAGAATCCTTACTAAAGTGCACATCTGCGCAGATGTGCTGCTGAGTCAGGAATCAGCCTCCAAGAACTCCGACTTTCCTGATCAAGAAACATAACACTCCGTTTACAGACTTCTTTTTCACACCTTCCGTTTACAGACAGGGTCTTTTAGGTCCAAGTCAGTTTTTGAACTGATTTTGGCTTTCCAAGAAAACTGGTAAAATGCTGGGTTACTTCTTAAAGCATTTACTACATGACCTGATTGTTGATAGCCTTAATTATTTAAAACTTTTGGAATAAAAATCTTTTCCCGCAGACGAGATATCCTAGTTTGAAAAATCGTTTGTGCCTTGAAAGCTACTCTCTGTAAATGGAGTTTTCAGTGGATTAATTCGGGAGATTTCAGGGGTCCTCCTTGAACGGTTACTATAAATGACCAGTTTAAATTTGGAATTGACTATTGTTGAAAGAGTGTCAATTAAAATTTAGTTTCTTCATTTTTTGGGCATTGCTGAAGTGTACTGCGTGTGTGGGCCAGGTTTCAAATAGATAGTCAAGGCGTCTCGAAAAAATGTGGGTGTTAGAAAAGGGGATGGACTGATCGTCTCGAAAATTCGGAACTACTAGCCAAGCTTATGAAAAATATTGGACTAGTCATCCCGAATTACGGGACAACGAGTCACTTCGTTTGAAAATTATGGAATTTAAAGAAGCATTTTTCTCGCTTTTTCAATTTCATTATTAAAAATGTTCATTAGCAAAAAAATCTTTGAATAGACGGGGGTTCCATCTTGTCATTCGCCATTAGCATATATTTTTAGGAATTCATTCTTTTGAATTAAAGTTTCGGTAGCGCCAGACCCTTGGACAATAATTTTCTGAATTTTCGAGCGCTCGTCCCCTTACTGAATCCGGGCCGATGTCATTCTTTGATGGGAGGATCTCACACAGACACAAGAGAGCTATGAGAGAGACAATGCGTAATAAAGGCGGCACAGAAGAACCTTCGAAGCGGCATTCTGAAGAAAATTTTGAAACCCTAGCACAATCCGAAATTAAAGATTTTGTCACTACGTCTACGTTAAACTTCTTTACCATCTTAAAAATGAAATCAAAATTTCCGGAGGTAGATACCGCACTATGAAAAGATCAAGAGGATTACAAGAACGCTTTATTCATTATTAAAGAAGGAAGAGTAATGAATGACAATGATGAACGTGCAGTTGCATCGACAACAGTAATTTAGTGATTGTGAATTCTCTTTTGTTCAAGCCGCGTTTGATAATGGGTTACCATAAGGATCCCAGTTTTTGTATGCATCTCCAAACTCTGAATTTTCTACGGAATGAAGTTCAGTTCAAAATAAAACTTCTCAAAACTCCACACGACAAAAAATATAAGCAGTCTTTCCATACTAGCAGAATACTTCACTCATTGCCTAAACAAAATTAAAATAAATAATAGCATTTTTATTTGAGACAGGTTCAACCTTCTGACATGGATTTTGTGTTTCCTTAAATTTATGAAAACTATGTTTCTATAAATTTAGGAATTGTCGGTAATATTCTTCAGACAATCGCGATAAATACATTTTCTAGTTATCTTAGTAGTACAGCAATTCAGATTGCTCACGCAAAGAAACAGATTTCATAAAACATCCATTTCGCACATCTTCAGAATGTAATTTTTCCAAATCCTTTGTCAAGGACATTTTTCTGGTTCCATGATTCCTACACATCGAATCGGTTTTAATTATTTAAACGAAAACTTCTATAAGGCAGTAAAATATTTTTTTCCATGAATTTAGGTACCTTTGTTGATCCAAGTTTATATCTACCGATACTTGGCTTCTTTAAACAATCCCTCAAAATATCTGAGTTACGGTGGAATTGGTTGCGCAATTTAATGCGGCAGAAGAAATTACATGGAATCCATGTGTTGGATAATTTGTTCAAGAACCCAGTCCCTTATCAGATGCACGCACACAAATGAATTTTGTTTATCTTATGACCAAGGTTATAATCGTCTGACGTTTTACAATGGATTCGAAAGTCCGCCAATCAGTGGCCTACAGGTGGACGAGAGTTTTCGTCAATAATGAGATCATAGGTAGTGTATATACCTGCAAAAAATATTCAGGATCCGTTCAGTTACAGTCTGAGTAATTCTGTACAAATCATTTCTCTGTTTCTATGCCAGAATGAAGATTTTCGTCTTAATGCTGTTCTTCACATTCGTGATGTTCCTTGATTCTGTTGGTAAGTTGTTAAGTAGTTCGCATTTTCTATTAGCACTTTCTGTTTCAGTAATAATACAGTTAATGTAATTACCTAAATAATACAACATTTTGAGTTCTTCTTACAGAATCCATGAATCCATTGGCACATCGACCTCGATCACGATCACCACCACTCGCTCCACTAGGTAATTTAAAAACTAAAATACAATCTAAAACAAGTATTAAGGAATTTTGAAAAAACATCTAGTATTTTTCCCACACGGAGTGCTTTGTAGGCGAATCCATAGTTATTTAGCAAAATAGTGTTTACGAAAAGCAGGGCTCGGAACCTTCAGGTTGGCCCCAAAGTGAAAAGGTTCCTCACGGGTATGTTTCGGATTGGACCTTTTAATTTTTCAAATGGCTTGCACCTGTCCCAAATCAGGAAAGCTATTTTCCCCATCGCTCCCTATTTTTTCATCGTGAGCAATTGAAGTATAGAACTTTTTGAAACGTTTTAGTAATTATTTCAATTACATTATATCCATTACACCTTATGATTTATGTTCCCCTTCATTATTCCTAGAAATCGTTTGGAAAACTGGTTTGAAATATTGAATGAGTAACATTGTTTTAATTGTGATATTTTTTTTTACGAAAATGACATTTTGTTTTCTAAAAATTTGAAAAAGTGGTGGACTGTGGGATTCCGAGGCCGCTAGTTCCATTCCTTACAATGCAACATCAATTTAGTATAGTTCAGGAGGTGTAAGAAATTTATTTTTTAATCTTTAATATAGTTAGTAACTATGTTTTTCTCACCTAATCAGATGGACCATTTGTACCAATGGAGCTGGAATATAATGATAAAGTCATCAGTGGAGGCTTTTATTATGCAACGTATTTAAAATATTATGGAAGTTACGAACTTCTAAATGGGTACACCGGCAAGAGACGTAATTGAAAATTTCTGATTTTTCTAATATACCATTAGTGAAATGCTAATTTATTACTATATCTTGAATCAACCACTTAATTACTAATTCAATACAAATTTCCATTAATTCAGAAATGAACAGTCACTATCATTACATCGATGTAGATGAGGAATCTTTCAAACCTGGTGATCTACTGCTTCGCAATGATATTATCATTGGAGTTTATGAGAGGCACGGTGAGCAGCACGGGTTTCGCGAGCTGCCTGCAATTCTACAGGAACATAAACACGACTACTTCCTTAGAATTCATGGGGAAGATTATATTCCACTAGATTGACTTTGATCCAGATTCAGCGCAATACTGTCTGCCTGTCAAAAAATCTGCACAACTGCATTTGGTGCCAAGACTTTTGTCAATGCGAAATGTGAAGTTTTCAAGAGAAAATTATGAAAAATGGGCGGAAAAAATATAAAACGTAGATTGTAGCTTAATAGAAAGTTGAACTGCAATCGCGGAAAGCATTATTGAGAAGGAAAAAGAAAGATTTGTTAGAGAGATAAGTTTGGATGGCTGTAAAAAATCTACCTTACCTACTGTTGGTCAAAACTTACCTTCCGACCTAATCTTCAGTTTCCTCTTTTCCTTTTATTAGTAGTGCCGCAATTTAGACTGCTCACACAAAGAAACAGTTCAAATTCATTGTCATTGTATAGAATTTTTTTTTTCATTCCAGGATGCCTTCACATCTTATCTTTCCACATCCACCGTTATCACTTCCAAGGCTTTGATTTGTTAAACAATACCTCGAAATATCTGAGTACGGTAAAACTGATTGCAGAATTTAATTCGACAGAAGAAATTACACAGAATGCAATAAAGTTTCTTTATTTTATGGCCAAGGTTATAGTCGTCTGGGTTTTCATAAAGGATTTGACAATATTGCCAACTTGATTGGTGTAGCTAGAAAAGGGAGAAGAGTTTTGTCTGTATCACTTGGGTTATGAGTACACAATAAAGTTTATTTATTTCATATCATTAAGAATAGGCCTTACTAAACGCCAGTCAGCAACCTACGTGTCGACGAGAATTTTCGTCAATAATGAGATAATAGCTAGTACATATAAAAACAAGAAATATTTAAGATCCTTATTCAGTGACAGTTTAAGACATTCAATAAAAGTCATTTTTCCGTGGCTATAACAAAATGAATATTTCTCTCTTGAAGCTAGTCTTCACGCTTTGATGTTTCTTGATTCTGTTTGTAAGTAGAATTTGATATAATACAAAAAGCTATGATTGCTGCTTCAGACTATTACCCACATTTTGCGTCGTTTGGTTCAAAATTTGGGTTTTGGATCACAAGAAGATAGGTGTCTTTGTAGTGCAGCAATTCAGATTGCTCACGCAAAGAAACAGTTTTCATAAAACACCCATTTCGCACATCTTCAGAATGTAAATTTTCCAACTTCATTATCAAGGACATTTTTTTTGGTTCCGTGATTTCTTCACGTCAAATCGGTTTTTATAATTCAAACAAAAACTTCTATGAGGCAATCAAATATTTCTTCCGTAAATTTAAGTATCTTTGGTGATCCAACTTGATATCTATCGAGGCTTCGCTTGTTTAAACAACATTTCGAAATATCTGAGTCACAGTGAAACTGATTGTGCCATTCCTTTCTACGAAAGAAATTACATAGAATCCATGTGTTGGGTAATTTGTTCAAGAAGTATCACTTGAGTTATGAATACATAAGAAAGTTTGTTTATTTTATATCAATGAGAATAGGCTTTACTAAACGCCAATCAGCGGCCTACATGTCGACGAGAATTTTAATCAATAATGAGATAAAAGCTAGTACATGTACAAGTAACAAATATTCAGGATGCATTCAGTTACAGTACGAGAAATTCTATACAAATCATTTCCCTGTGTCTGCAGCAGAATGAAGATTTTTGTCCTAATGCTGTTCTTCACGTTTGTGATGTTCCTTGATGCTGGTGGTAAGTAGAATATAACCTAATATTAAATCAATCATATTGGAATATCATTAATTTATCAACTATATTCAAAAATCGTTTCTTGTTTTAGAACAATTGTAAAATAAGCTATTATCATTGGATAGGTATTTCCTCCCCCAGATACCTTTCATTCGAAGAGTAAAAAAAAGTCCCAAGATTAGAATATCTGGATTTTTTCCTCCCGAATTTTTAATTGTCTATATTTTTAATCGTGACTTAAAGAGAAAACGATTATGAAGGTCATCTTTATTTCGACCATTAACTTTGGGATCCTTTGAAAAATTTGTTTGACAAAAAATTCTTACGTTTCTTCTTACAGAATTAATGAATCGAATAGTACATCGACCTCGATCACGATCACCGCCACCCCGTTCACAAGGTAATTTGAAAACTAAAATACAATCTATAACAAATATTTAAGAATGTTGCAAACACTTCCAGTATTTTCCCCACTTGGAGTGCTTTATAGGCGGATCCAAAGGTATTGAGCAAATACCGGACCCTTGGAAAATTAGGGGTTCTGATTCCTGACTCAAAGTAAAGTGCATGGAACTTTTTGTAAAATTATCATTTATACTTGCTCCTCGCTAAAATATAATTTTTCAAACATTTTACTAATGGAACAAATGATTTTTTATGTTTTTTACTAATGATCCCTTTATTATTCCTCGAAATCGTTTGGAAAACTGGTTTTAAATATTAAATGAGTAACATTGCTTGAACTGCGACCATTTTTTTGATGAAAATAACATTTTGTTTTTCTAAAAAATGTAAAAAAGTGTTCGGCAGTGGCATTCCATTGCTTACAATGCAACACTAATTCAGCATAATTTATTGGGTATAAGAAAATTAATTTTTAATCTTTAATATAGTTAGTAACTATGCTTTTCTCACTTAATCAGATGGACGATTTGAACCAATGGAGCTGAAACATGGTGATGTCGTCATCCGTGAAGGCTATTATTTTGCAGAATATTTGAAAACTTTTGAACAGTTTACACTTATAAATGGGTACACCGGCGAGACACGTAATTGAAAATTTCTAATTTTTTTGGTATTACATTAGTGAAGTGCTCAAGTATTACTATTTCTTCGATCAACCACTTAACTACTAATTCAGTATATCTCCTCATTAATTCAGAATTGGACAATGAGGATCACTACTTCAATTTCAATGACGGATCTCTTAAACCTGGTGATCTACTGCTTCGCAATAATATTATAATTGGAATATATGAGAGGCACGGTAAGCAGCATGGGTTTCGCGAGCTACCTGCAACTCAACTGGAAGATAAACACCACTACTTCCTTAGAAAGCATGGGGAAGGTTATATCTCACTATTCCACTAGCTTGACTTTGATCCAGATGCAGCGCAATACTGTCTGACTGCATTTGGTGCGAACCTTTTAACATGTGAGAGTTTTTGAAAAGAAAAGTACGGTCCAAAAAATCCTAACTGAAGAACATCTGCACAGATGTGCTGCTGAGTCACCTCTAATTAAATTACTATTAATTTTTTTGTCAGTATGAAATGTATCATTAATACAAAAGTAGCCAATTTGATATTTTCATCATTTTACTGGTCCATATCCTCAACACCCCTCATGATTGTCAAGCGCAGGGGAGAGTGAGGTTGAACTGACACAGTTTTTCAAAGTTTTATTTTAATTTAAAAAAATTTTGTTTGCCAACGCATTAGATATGGTTGGTTCGGAAATATACTTGGCGATAAAATGTTACTGATGATTTTGAAGTACGATGTTTTTTCTAATTATTTAAAAAAAGTGAAGTGATGAAAAATCTGTCGAGCGAAAAATCCTGAGGCTAAGCCAACACCTCCCTGTGGCTAAGTCGGCACTTGATATAAGCGGAACGCCTACTCAACCGCAGCCAGAACAAGCCGGCAACAGAGGAAGAGAGGCGACACTGAGACCAACCTCGAACAGGCATCTAATAGAGGAAGAACGATGCTTCAGGACCCGGAGAAACATGAACATTCAGGTTTCTCCCAAGCCCAAAGATCTGGCTGAACTGGATGACGAGCTTCGTGGAGATTTTTCCGAAGAATCCGACCTCTGTACTATCAATTGTCGCGTGTGTAATGCAGCGAGAGCTTTGGCAGATGCAAACCGTAAAACAGAACTAACGGTTGATCATAAGACCAAAACACGAATGCATCAACTTAGCACAAAGATAGGCTGGACAAGGCAGTACGCGTCCTGCATTCAGTGTGTAATTGACTACCTAACATCTGGCAGAACTTTCACTGCCAAAGTTTGACAGTTCGCGCGCGAACTGCGGATCCATCATCACACAATCAACAAGTCAAAGCTACTGACCATCAGGCAGCATATTGTTGACAGAATGCGAGTTCTAGCTAACGCTAGGAGAAGTCTAGAGCGGAGAGAGAGGTAGGTCAGAGAAAATCAACAGTTCTTATCTGACCCATCTAAACTCTTTCAAGGCCCTCCAGTTCCTGTCGACCATCCACCCAAACCAGAAGAGGTCGAAGCATTTTGGGGAGAAGTCTACAAAGTTCGACATCCAATTGAAGAAGGCTCAAAGAACATAAATAGCTTCAAGAAGCTGTGCAATGCTCTCGTAAAACTTGAGGAGGAATGCCCACCTAGCACTACCGAAGAGGTAAATAACGCATTAAGAGGCATGAAGAACTATTCCGCTCCGGTACCAAGTGGTATCAAGACCTTCTGTTGGAAGAACTTTCCTTCAACCCGCAGCATCTGGCCCGAATTTTCAACTCATATCTAAAGTCGGAAGAGCCTATTCCGGAGTGGTTGGTGGAAGCGTGCACAGTGCTCCTGCTGTAGATGGGCAACTTAGCTGACCCTAAGAATTACAGGCCAATAACTTGTCTGAACACACTGTATCTTCACAGCTATCCTAATTGATAGGATTGTTTGGACAATTGAACCTGTGTGGCGAGAGATGTATGAACAACGCGGCTCAAATAAAGGTGTAACAGGATGTCGGGAGAATCTGCTCATCCATAGATGTGTCTGTAAAGACGCAGCATCCCATCAGCGATTTCTATCGATGGCCTGGATCGATTACCGGAAAGCTTTCGATTCAACCTCCCATAGACTTATCATCTATCTCTTGGAAAGCTTAAAGGTTCATCCACACATCGTGATGTGCATAGAGTGATTAATGCCGCTTTGGTAAACCAGATTCACTATCACATCTGGAAAACATCGTGTGATCACTAACAGTGTCACCTTTCAGAACAAAGGTATTTCTGTGCAAAGCAGCGGAGGAGACTGCTGAAACACTCGGCCTTGACTTAAATATCTGGGGTAAGCAAAATGCATCAAATCTTATCCATCTTGAATACTCACTCCTGAAGGCCCGGCTTGAGGAAGCACAGAAGAAAAACTTCCGCGACCAGCTCCTCGACAAGAGGATGCATGGCATCTTCCACGGAAATGTGGAAGATCAGTTGATGTTGTATGAGCTAGCGTTTGCTTTCCTTAGATCACCCCAATTGTAGTCGGGCACGATGGGCTTCATTTCACCATGTCAAGACGGTGTCATTTCCACTCTAGCATACCGTCGCCATATTTTGAGCCATGACATTCCCGATGATAGCTGCAGAGCGTGTCATGCACACCCCGAGCAATCAGGACACATACTATCTAGTTTTCCAATTCATGCGGGAACGACCTATATCCAAAGGCACAAGGCGGCACTAATAGTGCTTTATTACCATCTCTGTCAGTCTTACGGCATAAGCCTAAATACCTCTCCGCTAAACGCTCCTAAAGAAATAGAGTCAATTCTCGGAAATGAGAAGTGCCGCATACACTGGAACTTCATATTCTCGAAAATCATTTCTGTTGCGCACTCGAGACCTGACATAGTTCTCCTTGACTTCGAAAAACGAACCATATTCGTTATCGAATTTTCGGCACCAGCTGACAAAAAATGCACAGCCAAGGAGATAGAAAAGAATGAGATGTTTACTTTCAGAAACCTTATCCAAAATTAGGAAAATAGTAAACAAAGATCCAAATTTCGAAAAGAATAAATATTTCTCTTTAATTTTATTGATACTTTTTCTTTGTGAAATAAGAATACCTTTCGCGATTCTGAAATGATGGCCTTTTTTCGTTAAAAAATTTTTTTCCCTTCGACTATTTTCACCGCAGTGAACATCAGCATTAAATCTCTTGAAAATATGTTCTATGTCATTGCGTTCAAAGATTTTGAATTCGAATGAAATTATTGTAATAGTTACCATACTGAATTTAATACGAAACGTTTAAGATTTCAAGTCGAAATATATCACATTTTCTACAAAATAATTAAATTTTTCTGTAACAGAGTTGAGTTTTCAACAAAATAACCAAACTTTTGATGATATAATTGAATTTTCCAATTTCCAATCCAAATAGTTGAATATAAAACTGAAAACGGTCAACTTTCAACAAAAAATGGAATAGTTATATTAGTAACTCACAAAATTGATTAAAAAAAAGAATTTTCAAAAAAGTAGTTAAATTTTTAGAAAATTCGACCAATTTTGTAGAATTTTCTACCAAAATCTGAATTTTCAATTCAGTTGAATTTTATACAAAAAAAAATTACAACAAAATACATCAATTTCAACCAAATTCTTGAATAGTCAACTAACAACCATCAATTTTGAACGAAGTCTGAATAAAATAATAAAGTTTCCAACCAAAGAGATGGATTTTCAACCACTAAAATGGATTTTTAGCAAAGTAATTCTACTCTCGACAAAGTAGTTGAATTTTCAATCAAGAAGATTAATTGTTTACCAAAAATATGAATTTATAAGAAAATTCACCCATTTTAATCAAATTATTGAATTTGCAGTTAAAAATTAATTTTTAAAAATACAGATCGAAAAAAAGTATAATTCTAATACTTCTTTCGTTAAATGAAGAGATTGAATTTTGAGGTTAGATTAAGAATTCCTTATTTTAAGGAAAAAGCATTCAAACTTAAATGTTGACCACTCTATAGACACATTTCTATTTCTAAAAGAAGTACTATTAAAATGAGAAAATCGAATTTTGACGTTAGAACTTTAGCGAATGCGTTTTTGTTATAAACTGAACACTTCTTAAATCAGAAGTTCAAATTTTTTTTTAAAATAGTTTGAAAATCCTTGAAAGGCTTCA
>CAKNXH010000608.1:99815-118704 GCA_932178445.1 Andricus quercusramuli | reverse complement strand
TCGAATTCTTCCTAAAATTCCGTGTAATCCCGCAAAATCAAAAATATTCCCTTAAAATCTTCCAGATTTATTTTTGAAAATTTTAGAAATCTGTTTAAATATTCTCTTAAAATTCATTTTGCAAAATAGGTGGTCATTCCCAATGTTCCTAGGAATCTTAAGAAAATGTTTCTTATTCTTTTGAAGCCTTTTATAATTCTTAAAAAACTTCTAAATTTCTTTTTTTCGAAACGTGCACAAATCTATATTTTGTTTTAAATTAGGCCGTGGGCTATTTGTACCGAAATTTCAGTACGAATAGCCAAATGGAACTGGAGTAGAATCTTATCTCTTGTAGATAGCTTTTGTAAATCCGGACTTAGTTTTGGGAGAGTTTGTTAAATAAATAAATACTCTTTACATCGTAAATCTGAACATCTATTTTATTGACTTCTCAAATTTCCCGGTTCCTTTTTAGGATTTGCGCCAACGGAACTCGACCAACAAAATCAATTCCGCGTCTACAACATGCGCGGCCCGCAAGACAACTTGTTATGTCCTACCTTTCAATCCCGTTGAGAAAGTCCGTTGGAGCCGACGCTGATTGGACGAGATTTCTTTGTGGTCCGTTGCTGCCGTTGATTGGCATAGAAGCCAAAACCGCGAAAGATAGGATAAGATTTCCAGTTTCCGAACAATTCACCAGTTTGTGCACAATTTCATTCCGCTGAATGCTCACAATTCATTTATCCTTTTAATTCACAATAATTTATGTAAAGTATTTATTACCGACTTCGCGGATCGAGGTCAGATTTCCACAATATTTATTCAATTTAATGTTTAATTGCAACGATAAGACTGCACTCAGTTAAAGTTTTAAATTGAATCCCCATCTGAATCGGAATGCGAATTTAAATGCGTCCGAGGTAGTATATATTGCACTGATCCATTTAATGAATAAATGATAATTACCACCTAGTGCAATTCCTCGTACACTCCACACAATTGAAAGGGCTGATAATCCGGATCAGAATAATATTCAATTAAATCAAACAAAGTAGTTTCCGGAGCAGACATGATTACTATTTAAAATCATTGTTAATGTCCCGTTTAAATGTCAATTTCAGAAAAGTGAATAAATATTTCACGATCGTCACACTTGCTATTCGCGTAAAAATTTCCAAGTCCGACGTGAAACTAAATAATTCCGAGGAGTAACACGCTTATTAGAAAAGGTTCCGAGATAAATCTGACGTTTCCCGCGCTCGCACTTATATTTATAACCTTCCAGTCGGGCGGTCCTAGAACGGTTTCGCACGCAATGTCGACATTTCCGACCAATTACAAAATTCATGTCGACATCATCTACCAATAGGCTTTTACGATGATTTCACCCTCAGAGACACATAGTAGGGTTCAAACCAGTTCAAACTGATTTAAAATTTCACAATCTGAATCATCCCTATATGAGCTCAATTTCACCATGAATTCTAGGCGCCCGCTTGGCGAACGGAAGTCGTTAGTTTTGATGATTTCAGTTTTCCTTATTTCTAATTAATATGATTCATGCCGATTTTATTACTTAGCTTCTAGATGGAAAGAGAGTGGAATGCGTCATTGTTTCACAATGTGCGACAATAATTGTTGCAAATTGTGCAACCATAATATTCGTCTTGCTTCAGACATTTAGTTACTTTTTAAACAACCCATTTATCCTAACTTATGATTTTAATTGTTAATTTATAAGTATTTAATAATCTACAAAATAGATGAAAGAGGATTCTTCTAATTTTCGATATAATGCATAGTGTTCTAATTTGAATTTGAATTTAGTATTAATTCTGGTGTCCAGATGGCGTTGTTCGAATTCTGAAAAGTCTCACGACGCTACAAACTGCATAGCTGGCGCCATCACATGGCCATCGTCAAAAGATAATACATTTTCAACTCAGAGTTCCAGGGGGCTGGTAATAATGAAATTAATAGATTTAATTGTATAAGGTTAGAGCTTATGAGAAACTCTTCCTTAATTTTACGTTGACACTTGTATCCTGACTAGTATCTGAATCCTCATGAGTAGAATTGAAATCCTCATGATCAATCAGTTCATCACCATCCACGATTTCAACAATGACACAATGATAATTCGATCTTCTAAAATTCCTGGAACTTGCATTTCGGTTTACAACAAATAATCAATAACTTGGGTTGAAATTTATATACCTTTTTTTATTTGTATAACTTTAATCTAAACTTAAAATATCTTAAAAATATACAATTTCTAATTTTCAAGTTTGAGGTTACGTTTCGATTCAGGATAAATATTCAATACGATTTAGCGATTTACTTACCCTCGTTCACATCACGAAAATTGTCTGCTTTTGAACTCGTGCTGTACTTTGGCTTTGGCACATTGTTATTTGCATTATACACTTAAACTTAGCTGATAAACATGAATTTTATTTTAAATTAAATTTTACTTCATTTGACAGCAAGGCAATTTTCCTAAGTAGGACCCAGGTGCAGTGATGCTAATGCTGGCGCCTTTTGCTACTGCGCTTGCGTTCGGGTCGCGCACTGGTTGGCCGCAGTTGGCGCGCAATTCAAAATTGTAATTAAAAACACTTCTGGTAATGAAAATAAATCATTATTGAAAAGTGCACAAGAATGTATGTAAATCATACAATTTACAATTGTGCAAGATTTAGAATTAAAAACTAGACTTTTGACCTTCTAAAACCATTCAAAACTTCAGAATTTTTATTTCTACGTCTTAAAAATTAAATTAGAATTGAATTTTTAATCAGAATAATTTTAAATTGTTATGTTTCGAAATTGTAGGACTCTGAACTATACATTTTCAAGTTTGAAGAGTTTTTTTCTTCAACATGGAAGACTTTTAATCTTCAAAATTATCGAAATTCAAGAATTTTTAGTTACGCCTCTCTACAATGGGAATGTTTTTAGTTTTAAAAATTTACAATTACAAATTATGCTACTTTTATGCCATTTTCATGCTTTATATTCGAAAAGATCTTCAATTTGAAAAATGTAGAATTAAAAGAATTGACTATTGATCTTCAAAATCATACAAATTAATATTTTTAATTATACGCCCTATAAAATTGATGGGGTTCAAATTTTGTAAATTTATTAATAAAAATTATGCAAATTTCAAGTTTTACAATTGAAAATGCTGTAATTTTGATGATTTGCTTTCGAAATTTCTTCAATTTTGTAATTTTGTAATTTATTTGTATATTTAAAAATAATAATAATTTACCATTGTTATTGTTCGAAATTTTTGGACTTTGAATTGAACATTTTGTTATTTGAAGAGTATTTAATTTTTAAATTTCAATGAAATTTTCAATGAATAAAACTTGAACTTTGTCCAAAATTGGTCTCTATTGGTAGAAAACTAATCCTGTTGGAGGAAAATTTCTCCCTTTTTATTAAAACTACATTTTTTCCTGTCTTGGCTGAAAAACCTTTATTTTTTTTAAATTCGTCTTTTTGATTAGTAAATTCGCCTCTTTGATAGAAAATTTATAATTTCGGGGTGAAAATGCAGCTATTTAGTTTAAATCATTTTTACTTAAAATTAATCATTTTTAGTTGAAAATTAAATTATTTGGTCGCAAATTGCTTTATTTTGTTGAAAACTTGTAATTTTTTGGTTGAAAATTAATTTTATTTGTTGAAAATTCGTCGTTTAAGTTAAGAATTCATCTTTGTGGGTTAAAAGTTAAACTATTTGGTTAAAAATTTAACTATTTTGTTGATTTTTTTAAATTTAACTCTTTGGTTGAAAATTTAACTATCTTATTGAATTTTCTTTTTTTTTGTCGTTGTAATTTCATCTCTTTTTTATTAGAAAATTTATTCTCTTAATTAAAAATTCAACTACTTGGTTGGAATCTAAAAAAAAAATATTAATAAAAATCATTGTATTGGCTGAAAATTGAACTATTTGGTTGAAAAAACTTTCTTTTTGTATGAAAATTAATATTTCAAATTGAAAATTCTACTATTCCACGTTAGGCTGAAAATTGATCGTTTTTAGTCGAAAATTCAACTATTAAATTTTTCATTAAAAATTCACCTTTTTTGGTTCAAAATTCAACCTCTTGGTGGAACGTAGAACTACTTTGTTAAAAACTCATTTTATTTGTTGAACATTGAACTTTTTTGTCAAAATTTTTTTTTGTATTTAAACTATTATTATTATTTTTATTTTTTGCTGAAAATCTAACTATTCCAGTTTTGGTTGAAAATTCATCTTCTTTCAGTAAATTTATCTTTATTGGTAGAAATTAAAAATCATGTTAATTGAAAATTGAACCACTTGATTGGAAATTTTGATACTCTTTTTTAAATTTATTATATTGGTTGAAGACTCAACCATTTTGTTAAAATTTTTTTTTTCTACGGAAAATAAATTTTTTTGACTGAAAATGTAACTATTCCATTTTTGGATGGAAATTTATCGTCTTTAGTAGAAAACTCAACTATTCAGGTCAAAAAATATGTTATTGTTCGTTTGCAAATTTTTTTATTTTGTTAAAAATTTATCTTTTCTGGTTTTGGAATAATTTCGAAATTTGGTAGGAAAAATTAGACAAAAATTAGGGAAAATTACCAATTTTGTAGGAAAAGTATATTTCGTAATATAAATGGAAAAAATGCCGAAAAAAAGAATAAATTTCCATTTTGGTTTCCTACGACCTTTTAGCGAAATTCACTGAAATTTTTTACAGTGACAATTTACTTACTAAGTTGACAAAATTGGCAAAAATTAAAAACACAAAAAGTCTTTTCAGTTACATTTTCTTGTTCGTAGATTATGATTTGCATGGTAATTATGAAAAGTGGCGATAAATAAAAATAAAAAAAGGACTTGCGACAATCTCATTAAATTTTCTTAGTGAAAATGGTAATTTTTGCCAATAACTCAAAACCTCTCTTACCGTGTAGAATACTCTGTATGTGCTGATAACAAAAGCACGTACGTGCTGATAAGAAAAGTTGGTACGTGCTAAATACAAAAGTCACCAGAGATCAATCCGTATATAAACCCCAAAATTATCCCAGATGGTTGTAATTCGTTCCAAGTAGCACTTCGTTAACGTTGTTTTTTAAACCACGAGTTGTCATTATCTTGGAAGAAGTCTTCTTCTCTTGCCCTTTCAGGACAGGAAGGTAAAATCAAAAGATTCTAAAACTTGTTCAAATTATAATAATTTTAGTTTGAAGATACCAAGTTTTTATATTAAATGCTAAGGTATCCTAAAATTGTTTAAAAAGTTACTAGCCCCCGACTTAAAGTGGGGCCAACTGGTCGGGTACCCGACCAGCCCCCCACTTGAATTTCTACACGAAGTGAATAATCAATTTATGTTACTTAATTGAGAATAATTTTAATTAATCCTTATGTACTATAATTTTTTGAACAAAATTAAACATTCAATAGTCAATAATAGTTGATTCATCAGTTCATAACATAAAAAGTAATGAGCATTTATTTTCAGTAGAAAATTCGAATAATTTTTACTTTATATTCCTCTGAAAATTTGAATTAATAAAAATCTTCCGAAATAATTTCATAGAAAAGTGAAATATATGTACATGTAATATTGAAAGCAGACTTCAGATACTTATTTCACAACATCACAAATATCTACAAAAATTGCACAATTGGAATAATGGTATTTTAAACTTGAATAACCTACCGTTATAAAAATTATAGATAATATTCAATTACATAGCCTTCAAGTGAATAATAATCAATTTATATATATTTTTAATTTAAGCATATTAAAATTTAATCTTTATGTAAGCTAATATTGTGAGAAAAAATCAACTCATTATTAATCAATCTGTTCACAACATAAAAACCATTACATTACAATTTTCGTCTAGGTGTTCCAGTAATTTTTACTTTACATTTTTATTTAAATTTTCACTTTCATTTCTGAAAATTTGATTTATTAGTAACCTTTTATCGTAACTTGAGAGAAAAGTAAAATATATGTAAATATAATATGGAAAGCATAATTGAGGCATATAATATCTTCAATAACAACTTTCAATCAAAAACAGCTTTAATTCATAAAAAGAAAATGGAATTTTAAGGAAATAGTTGGATCCTCAATCAAAGAGATATTTTTTCAACTAAGAAGATTGATTTTGGAACTAATCTAATCAATCTTTAACCAAACAGGGGAATTTTCAACAAAGTAATTTAACTTTTTTAATTATTATAATTTGAAACCAAACAGTTGAAATTTTAATAAAAAGGATTATATTTCTACAAAAAAACGATGAATTTTCAAACCAGAAATTTTTCAAAAAAATTGCTGCATTTTCAACCATAAAATATTTTCCACTCAGGAAAAAAAATACAGGAATATTATAATTTGAGGATAAAAATAATTTTCTAAACAAAATGAAAATTTGGAACAACTGCTCTTTTCAATTCCTTTTTTGTTTACTTTGAGGATATGTAAATATCATTTTCCTGGGTTCCTCGAGAAAATTCAGAAATATTTTTCAAGATTTCAGATATGTAGAAGAAGCACCTAGGTTCCTGAATATCTTTCAAAGTGACTCGAATTATTCCTGAAATTGCCTTAAAATCTTCTGGATTCTCTTTTGACAATTTTGGAAACATAATGAAATATTTAAAAATATTTTCAAATATCCTCTTTCAATAATTTTTTTAAAATTAGAAATCACTTTAAACATTCCTAGGAATCTTAAGAAGATTTTTCAATTATCTCAAAACCTTTCAAAATCTTTAAAGAACTTTAAAATTTTGTTTCGAAAGCTCTAACCAATTGAGCTACAGCTACAGCTTCATTCAGCAAGATGTTGAATACAAATCAATTTCTAATAGTCGAGCATAATTCAGCACAAGATCTAATTTTTCCAAATTTGATTATTTGTGGGCCTTGTATGTTTTTTGACTTTGACATTTTTTATTTTCATATGAGAACTGTTGGGCTCACAAAATTTTATTAAATTTCTTGAGTTTGACCTTTCGGTTTTTATTTGAGAACTTTAGATCTTACAGAATTTGTTGAATGGGAAAAATACTGCATTTTTTAGCACAATTTTGAATTTTACGAAATAATAAAATTTTGAATTGTTTTAACGGATACGGTTTTGGAATTTTAATTTATCACACATAACTATGTATATTTTGAGCCACTTAACTTAATCCTTGGTTTTGTGCTGGTAATATTAAGTTGTGGTTCCAACGAAAAAAAAAATCCAAATTAAGGAAATGATTAAAAAACAGGATCCCAATGATTCCGGCTTCAAATATTATATTTTCAAGCCTTTCTATTCAGAATTGTTTTTGTTCTTTCAAGTTGAGATTGAATTCGAGGGTTTCAATTGAAAATTGTTTGACTAAAAATCCTTTAAAGTGGAAATTGTGCATCTACCAAGTCTTTCCATACCATATTCTACGATTTCGAAGAATTTAGAAACCAGAACATTTGGCACGTTTGATTTTGAAACCAAAAAACAACAATACTACAAATGTATACGAATAAAACATTCTTCATCTTTCCATAAATTTTTCCCTTAAATCAGCTCGCCCTTAATCCGAAATATAATTTATCATCCGAATTCTGATCACAGACATAAGTAATTCCCTATTATTTGCAATATTTTGATCCGACCTGTGATTAAAAATTATACTTTAGGACTTAGTCTCTTCATAGCTCAATCAATTAACATAAAAAATTACCTTTTTCCAGGACAAACCTCAAAGAAGTGTTTAATCATGAAACCAATGTTATTGCACCTATTCCTATTCGTGACAATCACTTTAATTCAAGCAAATAAAAACTTTCGTGTCATTTATCAATGGAACCTCATCGAACCCGAGTGGCGAAACAAGGAGCATCGTGAAAAATCATTGGCTGATCGAAGTTATATCCCAGAAAACAATCCAATCTCTGGCATCAAATTGTGGAAGGAAAATCTCTACCTAACTGTTCCAAGATTGAAGAATGGTGTACCAGCAACACTGACAGTAATATCAGCAATCCCAGAACAAACAGTCGTCAAAACCCACCATGGAATTCAAAATCTGAACGTTGTCAACCCAAAATTAAAACCTTTTCCAAACTGGGAAATGCAAACAATTGGTGATTGCGAGGCTTTCCAATTTGTACAAAGCATGGAAATCGACCCAATGGGCAGGATGTGGGTCCTTGACACTGGCAGAATTGACCTCCTGACTAAAAAACCGAAAAACCTCTGCCCGCCGAAACTCGTTATTCTTGACCTTGAAACTGGAGGGACTGTGCTCAGAAGCTACATTTTTCCAGATGAGGTAGCAAATTGCAAATCAGCTTTTCTTAATGATATTGTTTTGGATCATGAACATGGTGGTTTTGCTTATATCACTGATGCCGGGAATAAGGATGCAGGTATTATTGTTTATTCCCTAGCCACTAATACTTCATGGAAGGTTCGTCATGGAACAATGCTGGCAGAAGATGAAGCCAAGAAATTTACTGTGAATGAGGTTAAAGGAAATTTGAATGTTAATGTTCATGGCATAGCTGTATCTCCATCTAGTAGATATAACAGGGTGGTTTATTACAGTCCACTTTCTTCTTTTAATCTCTACTCTATACCAACTGCGGTTTTGAAAGCTGGACTCAGCAACGTGAATAACTTTGTTAGAAAAATTGGAAGAAGAGGATCTCAGATGGATGGAATGATGATGACATCTACCGGTACATTGTTTTTTGGTTTGCTTGCTAATAATTCCGTGGCCTATTGGAATACACCTCAAAGTTTTGAAAAATCTCATGGACAAGATTCGCATTCAAGAGTGGATAAGAATATCTTGGCGAGAGATGATAACCTGCTGCAGTGGTCTGACACTTTTGCTATTGATGAAGAAGGATATTTGTGGTGTGTGACGAACACATTGCAGAACTTCTTTTTTGGAAATGTCAATCCGACTTCGACGAATTATAGAGTGATTAAGTTTATAACAACGAAAACTAAGAGTTATCAATATTTGCAAGACGGTAGTGCACCTATTTTGCCGATTGTGTCATCTCTGGAATATACGAAA
This sequence comes from Andricus quercusramuli, assembly GCA_932178445.1. Classification (NCBI taxonomy): domain Eukaryota; kingdom Metazoa; phylum Arthropoda; class Insecta; order Hymenoptera; family Cynipidae; genus Andricus; species Andricus quercusramuli. The sequence goes on along the minus strand of CAKNXH010000608.1, from coordinate 109,619 downwards.
CCTCTGTAATTAATTTCAGTTTCTTTTTCGATTGGTACTGGTTTATTTTCAAAAATTTGTAGGCATTTCAGAAGTCATTTTGTTTAGTGATTTTCCTTTTTTAGTCAATCTGATTTAGAAGAAAATCAAGCACAATTAGTGTATAATAGGAATGCACATCAATTCGAAACCGAATTCTGCCTGCTTGTAAGAAAAAAAGGGTGTAGAAAATTTAACATTTGATTTCTCATTCAATATTTCAGTGCGCGTTTGGATTTTTTATTGCAATTATTTTTATTTTTACAATTACACAAATTGAGAGTTACAAGAATCATAGAAAATTGTCAAGTGTAAAATTAATATTTAGTTTCCATGGCGATCTTAATTTTAAGAATTTTGTATCACCTCTTTATCAATAATTTTTAAGTTGTTGTGTGAAATATATCAATAAAAATTTCCTGCACCAATCCTTGACGTTTATTTATCTGATGCAACTTTCGATTAGAAGTGTTGTATACCTGAAAAATGCAATGCTATACAGATAAGTCTGTTCTGAAATTAGAGCAATGGATTAAGTAAAGTAAATATTGTTAAAATAAGGTACCTTATAGTTGAATTGTCAAAATAATATTCAGGCACTAATTTATAACTAAGAAAAAGAAAAGAAAGAAGCGCACAAGAAAAACCTGAACATAGCAGGTCTTAGCGACAAGGAGAGAAATAGGCTTAAAAATAATTACAAGCAAAAAAAAAGGAAAGTTAAACGACTAGTCAAGGAGAGTAAAGATAAAATCAGAACGGAGGAATAGAAGAAAATACAAAACGGCTTCGAAGGAATTATGAAACTATCATTTAAACTTTTGAAGGAAGGTAAAAGTACAGAGTTTGCCAGCATGAGAAACAGCAAAGGTGAAATGCTATATGTAGTTATATTTTGATCTATTTTGATTTTAAACAGCACAATTTTCAACTTCTAGATTACAAATCATTTAATTCTCAACACTGCATTTAGAATTATTATTCATTCCTTAAACCTTGCTATTAGATGTTTTTTTAATTTTTACTTATTTATCTTCTAAAATCTTCAGCTAAAAATCAGATCATTTTAGGATAAAACAATGCAAATTAAAAATTAAACAAAAACGATTACATAACATGATCGCTATGATTCCAATTTTACAAATTGCACACTTTTAAGCCTCAAAATCAGTAATTGTTTATTAAAAGTTGAGTTTGAATTGAAGGCATATCATAAAGAATTTTTAGATTACAAATTCTTTAAACTGATAGTTGTTCAACGATTAAGTCCTCCGCACAGGAAAAACTTAGTGTAATCTTCAGACGGATTTCGGGTTAGAGATTACCTGCAACAAAAATTACCCCATGTGGGTAAACTTTACCCGCACATCTCGAGTATTCTTCTGTTTTTACCTACGCTTGGAGAGTTATTCTCAATGTTTACCTCGAAGGCCTTGTAGACTAGTCCCTGGAGTGAGTTTCTCGAAGACACGAGATTGAACCAATGCACCAGGTGTAAAAAACACATCTTCTCCGGAGAAGTCCGGGTTCTCCAAATCAGATTTCCCCGGAGAAGATGTGTTTCTTACAACTTGAGCATTGTACATTGTGAAAAAAATCGTTCAAAAGGAACAGAAGTCCCTTGGATGCTCAAAAATCTCTCGCCATCCGAGCTAAATTGGGAAATTTGTGCTCGTGCTCTTTCCACCATTTAAGAATATCCGTACTTCTATCTGCTCGTTTCAGACCGAGATAGTGGTCAATTTCCTTCCGCCAGTCTCCTTGGTAACTAGAAATTCCAGGAAAGTTTCCTGATTTTGCATCATTAGTTGCCAAAAGGGAAGTTGGATCAATGTCATAATCGTCACTTGCAATGCAATCTTCTGCGCAAGTTTGTGATTGCCTTCTTTCTTCTTGCCGGTAGTATCTGGTCCTGTAAATGTCTTTGAACTTGGCAATTGACAACTTGGCCATTTTCTTACCCGAAGATGTCAAATAGAACGTTTCTTCTTTATGTCTGGGATCAAGTATTAGCACTGCAGAATAGACCCAATTTGTCTTGCGATAGTGCTTCATTAGCTTCTCACAGGCAGATTGGAGGGCCCTCTGAACACTGATGTCTGTCCAATTCTTATTCCTTTTCAAATTCATCATCAATTGATTTTTTTAGTTTGTCACTCAGCATATTAAAACCGACGATGACTAGTTGGAAGGTGACATATTTTTCTCCACAGAGAGTAGTTGACAAGGTCTTAAAGTACCGTAGGTATTTCAGGATAGTTTTGAGAAGACACCAGTCAGATCTTGGTCCGTAGATTTCATGAGTAATTGTAATTCAGCCATAAATTTAGTATTTGAAGCTTTATTATCTAAGGTTATTCCCTCTACTTTCTTCTCTAATCCGTACTCTTTCAAAAACTCTTTAAATAATTCAGCAACAATCTTTCCGTAATGACATCCTTTGGATGGAATTAGATCCAGTGTTATTGATTGAAGAATCCAATCTTTATTAATAAAATGTCCTGTTTTCGAATAATTTAGGCAAAATAAGTTTTTAAAATTATATGATAAAAATTACAAGTATTATATTAAATTTAATATGAGGATTAATTTCTCAAGCTTATCCACCGAAAAAAGAAAATCCAATTAGATCGAAACTAGGGCAATGTGTAGTTCTGTTGGATGATAACTTGTGGAAAAAAGTTTGCATTTCGGTCAATTATTTGTCGACGGTTTAAAAGGCGAGTATTAGAATGATAACAATGAAAATACCAGTCACTCCATGAAATGATTGCTGAACTGAAGACATCCAACCGTCCAGTGTGAAGGATATTTTCGAAGAGTTATCAATGAATATTTTCTTTACGTGAAATTTTTTCTCTTCGAATGATTTTTCTATCAATGAGTGCAAGTCATTTAATTTGGGCATTTTTCCATTATTATTTAAATATTCGAAAAATTCTTGAGTTAAATCGTCACCAAAAAAACTAATTGGTAGATGTTTCCTCCACAATCATCTCGTCCAGCTTGTTTTGATCAAATTTCTGAAATATTTTATTCATTTATTATTTTTTGTTTAAACTTTTTCTCGGGTGAACCCGGTTTTTCGTCATAGCCACGGACTATGTCAAATGACTGTTGATATGAGGATGTTATAAGTTAATTTACTACGATGTTAGAAATCATGTGCAATGATGTGCTCCCGTCAGATTGGCTGGAATTGCAATCTAATATAGTTGGAAGCCTCCTGATCCAAAAATCCTGGTGGGTTCAGTCCAAAAAATCAAAAGTTTTCAAGATAGGTGGGGTTGAGTGCAAAAAATATGCCCACAAGCGAATCTAGCGTCCCGCTTAAACTTAAAGATGAGGTGCAGATTTTTCAATAAAATGTTATCAGCACAATCACACATGACACACATGACATGGCATGTGTCACGTTATTGGTCAATTTTTGATTTATGAATCGGGGTGAAAATTCAACTATTTAGTTGAAATCATTTTTACTGAAAATTAATCATTTTTAGTTGAAAATTAAATTATTTGTTCGCAAATTCGTTTACTTTGTTGAAAGTTTATAATTTGTTGGTAGAAAATTAATTTTATTTGTTAAAAATTCGTCGTTTTGCTTAAGAATTCATCTTTGGGGGTTAAAAGTTAAACTATTTGGTTAAAAATTCAACTATTTTGTTTATTTTCTTTTCATTCAACTCTTTGGTCGAAAATTTAACTATTTTATTGAAAATTTGTTTCTTTTTGTAATTTCATCTCTCTTTTATTAGAAAATGTATTCTCTTTATTAAAAATTCGACTACTTGGTTGGAATCTAAAAACCATTAACAAAAATCATTGTATTGGCTGAGAATTAAATTATTTTGTTGAAAAAACTTTATTTTTGTATGAAAATTAATTTTTTTAATTCAAAATTCAACTTTTCCATTCAAGGCTGAAAATTGTTCGTTTTTAGTCGAGAATTCAACTATTAAATTTTTCATTAAAAATTCACATTTTTTGGTTCAAAATTCAACCAATTGGCTGAACAGAGAACTTCTTTGTTAAAAACTCATTTCATTTGTTGAACATTGAATTATTCTGTCCGAATTTTTTTTGCATTAAAATTTTTTTTTTTTCTGCTGAAAATTCAACTATTCCAGTTTTGGTTGAAAATGCATCTTTCTTCAGCAAATTTATCTTTATTGGTAGAAACTAAAAATCTTCTTACTTGAAAATTTAACTACTTGATTGAAAATTAAACTACTTTTCTTCAAATTTATTATATTGATTCAAGACTCAACCATTTTGTTGAAAATTCTTTTTTTCTACGAAAATGAATTTTTTTAACTGAAAATTTAACTATTCCAGTTTTGGTTGAAAATTCATCGTCTTTACTAGAAAATTCATCTATTCGGATGAAAAAATATGTTATTATTTGTTTGCAAATTGGTTTATTTCGTTAAAAATTTATCTTTTCTGGTAGAAAATTAATTCTCTTTGTTGAAAATTCATCTTATTGTTTCAGAATTCATCTTTCTGGGTTAAAAGTTAAACTGTTTGGTTAAAAATTGATCTATTTTGTTGATTTCTTTTCCAATTCAACTCTTCGGTTGAAAATTGAACTATATTGTTGAAAATTCTGTTTTTGTTGTGGAAACACCAACTATTTAATTTTTCGTTGAGTATTCGTCTTTTTGTCGGAAATCCAAATATTCGTGTTGAAAATTTAACTTTTTTTGTTGAAAGTTTAACAGTTTTTTTTCATTTTAAAAAAAAACTATGTGATTGGAAAATCTTTTTTTTAATTTCAAGTATTTTGTTAAAAAATCATCATTTTTTGTTGAAAATTCGACTGCTTTGTTGAACATTCGTCTATTTCGACAGAAAATTCGTCCTATTGCATTTAAAACTCGCCTTTTTTGTCAAGCATTAAACTATCTTCTAAAAAATTGAATTCATTTGTTGGAAATGAAACTGTATTTAGTTGAAGTTTACATCTTTTCTGTTTAAAATTCGATTATTTAGTGGAAAATTTATCTTTGTAGGTTGAAAACTCAACAATTGTGTGAAAAATCAACTTATTTGTTGACAATTTTATTATTTCATTGAAAATAAACATAAATTTGCTAAAAAAAATTCAACCAGTTTATCAAAAAACAAGCGTCCATGGCTACATATTAAGATTTTAATTTCGAATAAAAAAACAGTTAAAAATTAAAGCATACACAATTTCTGGAATAATTTCCAAAATTTTGTAGGAAAAATTAGACAAGAATTAGGGAAAATTTCCAATTTTATAGGAAAAATATATTTAGTAATGTTAATCGAACAAATTCCAAAAAAAGTGAAAATATTTCCATTTTTTGTAGGAAATCCCATACTTCCGAATGGTTTGGGAAAAATTTCCTACGACCTATAAGGAAAAATCACCAAAATTTTTCACAGTGTAGTTACAATTTACTTACTAATCTGACAAAATCGGCAAAAATTTAAAATACAGTGTTTTCAGTCACATTTTCTTGTTCGTTGATTATGATTTGCATGGTAATTATGAAAAGTGGCGATAAATAAAAATAAAAACAGGACTTGCAACAATTTCATCAAATTTTCGTAGTGAAGATGGTAATTCGTACCGATAACTCAAAACCTCTCTTACCGCGTACAAAAGTCTGTACGTGCTGATAACAAAAGCCCGTACGTGCTGATAAGAAAAGTTGGTACGTGCTAAATACAAAAGTCACCAGAGATCAATCCTTTAAACCCCAAAATTATCCCAGATTGTTGAATTTTGTTCCAAGTAGCACTACGTTAACGTTGTTTTTTAAACCGCGAGTTGTCATTATCTTGGAAGTGGTCTTCTTCTCTTGCTTTTGCAGGACAGAAAGGTAGTGTCAAAAGATTCTAAAACTTTTTCAAATTATAATAATTTTGGTTTGAAGATACCAAGTTTTAATATGAAATGCCCTAAAATTGTTTAAAAATGATAAATCTTCTTTGAAATCTAACGATTTTTCATTGAAAATTTCAATTTGCAACAAAAAACGCTAACGAAATCCAAATTTTTTCAATCTTGTGAATATTATTATTTTTAACAATAATGATTGGATTTGAATCTAATAGCATTTGTGTAAAAATACCATTTTCTTAAAGTAGACAAACTCTGAATATGTTTAGGAAAATTGTTTAAATGATTAATAATTATTACAAATTTGCAAAATATCATAGGAAATAGTCCTCATAAATGCATTCTTAGTTGCCTCCAAATAGCTGATAAAAATTGTTTAAATAATTAATGCCTATTCCTTGAAAAATAGCCAAACTCTGGATATGTTGATAAACATTGTCTGAATAATTAATAATTATTTTAAATTTTCAAAGTATCATACATAGGAAAGAGTTATTTGAAAAACATTTTTTATTGATTCCGTAAACAAATTGAGTCCATTAATTGAAACATGATCGAACTCTTAATTTTTTTATCAACATTGTTCAGCTGATAATTAATTCTTTGAAATTTGCAGAGCATTATATAAAAAAAGTCATCGAAAAGATATTCTCACCTTATTCTGTAAACAATTGAGCCTATGCGTTGAAAAACAGCCAACCTTTATAATTTTTTAATCAAGATTGTTTAAATAATTAATAATTCTTGTGAGTTTATAAAGCAAAACAGAGAATAGTAATCAAAAAGATATTCTTAGGTGCCTTCGTAAAAAAATTGTGCCTATTCGTTAAAAAATAGAAAATTCTGAATTTCCTTACAAAAATTGTTTTAATAAAATGATCCAATTCGTTGAAAAATAGACCCTATCACACATACTGTGAATGATGGAAATCCACAATATCGATCAAAGTTATATCCTCTAATACAAAAAAAATTGTTCGTTATCACAGACTAGATAGAGATATAAATTTAAAAATTTTGTAATTCAATTTATTCAGAAAAAAAGATCTTCATTTGCTCCGCTGGGATTCGAACACCAGATCAACTGATTTCCAGTGAGGTGCTCTAACCAATTGAGTTACAGAGAGATTAGAGTAAGAATCCCTTTTTCTGAAATACGCTTTATTCAGCAAGATGTTATTTACAAAACAATTTTTAATAGGAATCCGTATTATCAATCCGATGAGAAATCCTATCACACATACTGTGAATAATGGAAGTCTACAATATCGATCAAAGTTATATACTCTAATACAGAAAAAAATTTTCGTCTTCACAGACTAGATTAATCGTTACCATCTCCGACGATAATACAGATTCCTATTTAAAATTGATTTGTATATAACATCTTGCTGAATGAAGCGTATTCAAGAAAAGGGATTTTTACTCTAATCTCTCTGTTGCTCAATTGGGTAGAGCAACTGACCGAAAATCAGTTGATCTGGTGTTCGAATCCAAGCGGATTTAAAGGAGAACGGAACTAACCAACAAATTTAATTACAGTTAGTAAATCACTATAAGAGGAAGTTAGTTCTGAAATTTAGATTTAAAAAAGTTTTTAAGAAAATTAACAATAATACAAATGTGTTCGAATAAAACATTCTCCATCTTTCCATAAATTTTTTCCGTAAATCAGCTCGCCCTTAATAGGAAGTATAATTTATCATCCGAATTCTGATCAGAAACATATATGATTCCTAATTATCTGCAATGTATTGATCCGACCTGTGATTAAAAATTATACTTTGGGACTTAGTCTCTTCATAGCTCCATCAATTAACATAAAAAATTACCTTTTTCCAGGACAAGCCTCAAAGAAGTGTTTTAGCATGAAACCAATGTTAGTGCACCTATTCCTATTCATGACAATCACTTTAATTCAAGCAAATCAAAACTATCGTGTCATTTATCAATGGAACCTCATCGAACCAGAGTGGCGAAACAAGAAGCATCGTGAAAAATCATTGGCTGATCGAAGTTATATCCCAGAAAACAATCCAATCTCTGGCATCAAATTGTGGAAGGAAAATCTCTACCTAAGTGTTCCAAGATTGAAGAATGGAGTACCAGCAACACTGACAGTAACATCAGCAATCCCAGAACAAACACTCGTCAACACCCAACATGGAATTCAAAATCTGAACGTCGTCAATCCAAAATTAAAACCTTTTCCAAACTGGGAAATGCAAAGAATTGGTGATTGCGAGGCTTTACAATTTGTACAAAGCATGGAAATCGACCCAATGGGCAGGATGTGGGTCATTGACACTGGCAGAATTGACATCCTGACTGAAAAGCCAAGACACCTCTGCCCGCCGAAACTCGTTATTCTTGACCTCGAAACTGGAGGGACTGTGCTCAGGAGCTACATTTTTCCAAATGAAGTAGCAAATTTCAAATCAACTTTTCTTAGTGATATTGTTTTGGATCATGAACATGGTGGTTTTGCTTATATCACTGATGCTGGGAAGAAGGATCCAGGTATTATCGTTTATTCCTTAGCCGCCAAGACTTCATGGAAGGTTCGTCATGGATCAATGTGGGCAGAAGATGAAGGCAAGAAATTCACTGTGAATGAGGTTAAAGGAAATTTGAATGTTAATGTTCATGGCATAGCTGTATCTCCATCTAGTAGATATGACAGGATGGTTTATTACAGTCCACTTTCTTCTTTTGATCTCTACTCTATACCAACTGCGGTTTTGAAAGCTGGACTCAGCAACGTTAATGATTTTGTTAGAAAAATTGGAAGAAGAGGCTCTCAGACGGATGGCATGATGATGACATCTACGGGTACATTGTTTTTTGGTTTGCTTGCTAATAATTCCGTGGCCTATTGGAATTCACCTCAAAGTTTTGAAAAATCTCGTGGACAAGATTCGCATTCAAGAGTGGATAAGAATATCTTGGCAAGAGATGATAACCTTCTGCAATGGGCTGACACTTTTGCTATAGATGAAGAAGGATATTTGTGGAGTGTGACAAACGCATTGCAGAACTTCCTTTTTGGAAATGTCAATCCAACTTCGACGAATTATAGAGTTATTAAGTTCACAACAACGAGAGCTAAGAGTTATCAATATTTTGAAGACGGTAGTGCACCTATTTTGCCGATTGTGTCATCTCTGGAATGTACGAAACCTCTGTAATTAATTTCTGTTTCTCTTTCAATTACTGGTTTATTTTCAAAAGTTTGTTGACATTTCAGAAGTCATTTTTTTTAGTGATTTTTCTTTTTTAGACAATCTGATATAGAAGAAAATTAAGCACAAGTAGTTTATAATAAGAATGCACATCAATTCACAACCGAATCCTGTCTGCTTGCAAGAAAAAAAGGGCGTAGAAAATTTAACATTTAATTTCTCATTCAATATTTCAGAATGCATTTGGATCTTTCATTGCAATTATTTTCATTTTTACAATAAAAAAAATTGAGAGTTACAAGAACCATAGAAAATTGTTGAGTGTAAAATTAATATTTAGTTTTATGGCGATCTTAATTTTTAAAATTTGTATCACCTCTTTATCAATAATTTTTAAGTTGTGTGAAATATATAAATAAAAATTTCCTGCACCAATCCTTGACGTTTATTTGTCTGATCTATCGGTACATAAAGATAATCAGACTAGATGAAAAGAAGAAAATACAAAAGGGCTTTAAAGGTATTATGAAACTATTATTTAAAGTATTGAAGGAAAATAAAAGTACAAATTTTGTCAGCATGAGAAACAGCAAAAGGGAATTGCTATTTGTAGTTCTATTTTGATTTAAAACAGCACAATTTTTAACTTTTAAATTTCGAATCTTTTAATTCTCAACACTGCATTCAGAATTATTATTCATTCTTTAAACCGTGCTATCAGATGTTTTT
>CAKNXH010000608.1:73846-96543 GCA_932178445.1 Andricus quercusramuli | reverse complement strand
CCTTAGGATGGTCCTTGGACGTCCTTAGGACGGTCCTTGGACGTCCTATGTCAGCCCAATCAACGTTTCAAGGACTTCCAATGTCCTAAGGATGTCTCAAAGACGCCTTAAAGAAATGGGCCGTTCTCAGGATATCTTTCGTATTGACACTAAACGCCTTAAGAACATCCCTAGGATGACCAAAAGACATGTTCCAAAAGACGTCTTAGGGATGTTTCGAAAACGTTTCGAGCTGTACAACTGCATTTGGTGCCAACCTTTTAACGTGCGTGATATTTTTGGAAAAGAAAATTACCGTTTCTGGATAAATTGCACATGTTATATTCATTAAAAAACAAAAATGGTTAATTTCAATTATGCATACAAAAAACTGTAGTGAGAGTAGATATCACATTTGATAGTTTCATCATTCAAAACTTTGTATGAGTGCAAAATAAAGTAAAAGAATCTGAAGACTTTGGTCTAATTATTAACTGCTTATAGAAACCATTGAATTCCGCTGATCAATATCCTCAACACCCCTTACGATTGTCAAGCGTAGCGTAGAGTGGGGCTAAGCGGACACTTCTTTTGTTCAAAGTCGTTTTTTAATTTTTTAAAATTTTTTCGACAACGTATTTAAAAAATTTTTAATTTCATTTTATTTATTTTATTTTTTATTTAAAATTTTTAAAATATTACTTGTCATTGTTTATAAATTATCTTTTCCTTTAAAAGGACATTTTGAAGCATAAAGTAAAGAAATATAAGGAAAATCAGAACATAGGTAATATTTAGGTCTTTGCATGAAAAAAATGAGTTATAGTTCATTAGATTAAAACCGAGCTTAGCGTTACAACCATTAGAGAAATAGTGAAATTTAATTTTTTTGAAAAATGTCAATAACTTAAAAAAAAAAAATACTCAGATCTTTGGAAAATCATAATGCAACTATTTTGTTAATAAGTCAACTTTTTTTCTAAAAAATTCAGCTACTTGATTGAAAACTGAACTATCTTGTTGAAAATTCATTATTTTTGTTGAAGGTTAATTTATTTGGTTAAAAATGTAAATATTCTATTTTGTGAAAATTGATCTTCTTAGTTAAAAAATTATCGTCTGGGTTGAAAGCTGAAATCTTTTGTTAGAAATTTTTTTTAAAGATTCATCATGTTAGTTGAGAATTAATTGCTTTGGTTGAAAGTTGAACTATTTTGTCAAAAATTATTCTTTTTGGTTAAAAATTCATCTTTTTTTATTAAAAATGCAATTAAGATTCATCATTTTAGTTAAAAATTCATATTTGGTTGGACAATCATCCTTTATAAGTTGAAAAATGAAGTATTTGGTAGAAAATTGGTCTTTTTTAGTAGAAAATTCATCTTATGATTACAAATTTAACTGCTTTATTAAAAGTCAAACTGCTTTGTTGAGCATTCATTTTATTAGTTGAAGATCCATCTCTTTGGCTCAAAATGAACTTTCTTGATGAAAAATTCAACTATTTTGTAGAAAATTGGTTGTTTTTGGCTCAAAAATTCAACTGTTTTGTTGAAAATTTATCTCTTTGGCTTGATCAGATTTTTCTAAATACTCAGAAAACAGTTCGAAATCGTAAAAAATTAATTTCAACAGAAAAATGAAAAATAATTGAAAACATTTCAAAAAATTAAAAAGAAAGTTGAAAAAAGAAGATTTTTAGAAACTTTTAAATGTTTCCAGAAAATTAAAAAAATTTCTTAAGATTCTTAGGAAAATTTCAAAAGATTTCGAAATGGGTTGAAAATGAATCTGGAAGGTTTTAGGCAAATTTCTTCATATGACAGAATTTTTAAAAATTTTAGGAGAAAATTAGAATAATTTTAAAAGATATTTAGAAGGTTTTAACATTTGGAAAAGATTGAGAAACAATTTAAAAAGAATTCGGATCATATTAAAAGATATTTAGAAGTTCTGGAAGTTTTTAGAAGATTTACAGGCAATTTCAAATTTTAAAAGATTTTAATAAGCATAAAAAATAAAAAAAAAAGCGAGAAGCTTTTTGAGGAAGTGAGAACGTGGTTAGTGTCAAGTGGTGAAAGGATTAACGGAATTTGTGTGGTAGATGTGAGTGGAGTAGGGTTGTGTGGGGTGAATTGGGGAGAGAAAAAGTAATCTTGAGCGTAGGGGTGAGGTGGGATTCAAGTAAATTGGGAAAGTGAGGTTAGGGTAGCAAGGAATCGGGGGAATTTGTGGTCAGGAGTATTGGGCCTTCGAGGGTCAAGTGTGGTGCTCGAAAATTTGTGGGGGTGTTAAGTGAGAGAAAGGGGTGTCTGCAAGGGCTGTGAGGAATTGAAAAAAAAGAAGAAAAGGGAAATATAGGGAGAATTTGGCGGCAATAGAGACAGCATTCTGCAGAGACATCTGGCGGTTGAGAAGGGTACTGCATGGAGTGGTCCCAGTTACCGGCAGCAGAGCGGGAGGTGGGTAGTGAGTGTACGGGTAGTGAAGTTGACGGGGAGGAAATTTTCCACGTGTGACGACGGCCAACAGCCCGTGGCTCGGTGTCTAGTGGCGCGTCAGGGAGAGGGAGAGAGCGGGACGGTGAGAACGAAGGAAGAGAGAAGGTGAGGGAGAGAACTTCGAGCGCAAGTGACGGGGAGGATCTCTTGAAGAGGAAAAGAGACAACCAAGAGAGCCCGGACAAAAGCGTAGTAGAGAGCCCGTTTAAAAAAAGCAGGAGAACTAGTAGGATACCCCCCCCCCCCCGCAAAATGGAGGGAAATGTGGAGAAGGTGGCGCTCGGTATGCTGATAGGCGAGATCAGGACGGAAAAAAGGCTTGAGAAGATGGAGGGCAGGACGTAAATGGAAGTAGGAGGCGGAGGTGGGGGGAGCGAGATTAAAGGTATTTGGGAGAGGGTAGAAAAGATGGTAGAAGAGAAAGTGGGAGAGCGTAGGAGTGAGAATGAAGAGAGGGCAGATAGGGAAAGGTTAAGGGCAATGGAGCTGAGAACGGAGAGAAAAGAGAAGGCAGACAGGAGGAATAATATTGTGGTAAAAGTGTTGAAGCTAAAAAGCGGGGAAGAAAGAGAGGGTGTGGAAGCGCTGCTACAGAGCATAGGGTGGGTTAAAGGCAGGGTAGGGAAAGTTAAGTTGGAGGGGAGAAAATACAAGGAAGTGGCGGTTGTGGAGATGGAGAGCTGGGAAGAAAAGTTGGGGGTCATGCGAAATAAAAATAGGATAAAGGATAAGGCAGTTTTCATCGATCACGATTTAACGAGAAAGGAAAGGGATATGCAGAGAATGCTGAACGTCAGGGCTAGAAGGGAGAAGAGTGAAGGGAGATCGGCGAAGGTAGGATATCGGAAAATAAAAATAGACGAGGAAATGTGGGTGTGGGATGAGGAGAAAGATGTGTTGAAGGAAGTGCAGGGGAATTTGTTTCGTAGGCAGTAGGGGGTGGGGGTAAGGCAGGGTAGAGGAGTAGTGAAGGTGCTGTATTGGAATGTAGCAGGTGTAAAGAAGAAGGACGAGGAGTTCTGGCGTTATATCCAGGAATTCGACGTTGCGCACAGAGTGAAAAAGAAAGGAAGGGCCAGTGGGGGAATTATAACCGGGGTTAGAGATGGATTAGAGGAAAAAGTTAATGGAGAGGAAGAGGGGGAGGGAGTGCAAATGAGGGAAATAAAAATAGGAGGCATAACCTGCAAGTTTGTTACAGTGTACATTAAGGAGGGGATGGAAAGAATTAATGAACGGGTGGAAGACCTGCTGGGCGAAAGAGAGGAGAGTATGGTGATAGTGGGTGGGGATTTTAATGCGAGGATGGGGAGCGAAGGGGGACTTTACACGGAAGGGGAGAGCTTCGAAAGGAAATCGAAGGATATGATAATAAATAAGCAGGGGGAGATTATAAGGGACTGGATGGAGGATAGAGGCTGGGCGGTTGCGAATGGTATGGCAACGGGGGACGGAGAAGGAGAATACACATACGTAAGTAAGGTTGGGGTACTAGTGATAGATTATGTGGTTATGAATATGAAAGGATGGGAGGAGACGGAAAAATTCGTAGTAGAGGGGAGGATGGAATCAGACTATCAGCCATGGAGTCTATGGATAAGAGGTGAGGGTGGCGGAAGACAAGGCGGAGAAGAAGTCTCGATAGGGGAGAGGGTGACCTGGACGAGGGAGGCGGTAGAGAAGTATCAAGAGGAGCTAGGAAAGGTAAGCTTTGGAGGGGAGTCGGTGAAGAGATATGGGAGGATCTGAAAGAGAAGGTGAAAGGGTGTGTGCAAAAGAAGGTATTTAGAAAGAAGAAGAAAGGAATGGTGAAGCCGTGGTGGGATAGGGAATGTAAAAAGATGAGAAGGAAGGTGAAGAGGAAGTACAAGAAGTGGAAAGAGGGTAATGCAAGGAGGGAGGAGTACGTAGAAATGAGGAAGGGGTTTAGAGGAAAAGGAGAAAGAGCTGGAAGAGGAGTTAGCAAATGTTAAGACAGAGGGGGACGTCTGGAAGATAATAAATGGGTTTAGGAAGCGGAGGGTGGGGGGCAGCGAGAAGATAGGAAGTGAGAAATGGAAAGAATTTTTTAAAGAATCATTCCAGGGCTCAGATTCAAGGAAGACGGACGGGGGAAGTAGAAGAACGAGGGAGGCAGAGATGGAGGAGTTGAATGACGAAGAGATAGAGAATCAGATAAGGAAGTTGGAAAGGTCAAAAGCAGCAGGGTTGGATGGGGTGGAGAACGAAGCATGGCTGTTTAGTACACAACAGGTTAGGGAGAGGCTGAAGGAGGTAGTGAAGAAAGTATGGAGGGGCGAGGGATTCCCAGGAGGGTGGAGAGAAGGGTTAATAGTGCCACTGTATAAGAAAGGAGATAGAGATAGGCAGGAAAATTATAGAGGGATCACGCTAATGAATACGGCGTATGAAGTATACGCGATGGTGGTGGCAGAGAGATTGCGGAAGGATGTCGAGGGGAAAGGAATATTGCCGGAGACGCAGGCGGGATTTAGGGAGGGTAGGAATACTATCGACAATATCTACGTTCTGCAGCACGTGGTGGATAGAGAATTAGCGAAGAAGGGGAAGAGAGTGTACGCATTTTTTGTGGATCTCAAAGGCGCGTTTCCTTCGGTGGATAGGGGCAAGGATGCACGAGGAAGGAAGGTTTATGACTTGGTTAAGCAAAATGACATGGAGAGAGAGAAGACAGAGGGGCAAGAGAGAATAAGAGAGTCAAGGTTTAACGGGAACTATGAATGGATTATGCCAATGACAAGAGCGCAATATTTATGTGAGAAAGGAGAGAAAGGAAGTCAGGAGCTTATAGCGAGGATGAGGTGTGGATGCACGGAAGGTTTCAATAGGTTCTGGCTCTCACGGGAGAAGAGGATATGTGAACTGTGTGGAAAGGGGGATGCAAGAGTGGAGCACTGGTTGGAGGAGTGCGTGGAGGTAGAAAGAAGTGAGATAAGCATGGAGGTATTGCTGCATGAAAAGGGGGAAAACATGGCAGTAGCATGGGTGAAGGGAGTGTTGGGTAAGATGGAGATGAAGAGAAGGAAGGAGGAAGAGGAATGGAGACGGAAAGATTGAGAAAGTAGATATAAGTAACATGTAAATATTGTAAATAGTAGATAAGTAGTAGGTATTAGAGCGAAAACAGAGTTTGGCAAGCGAGGCAATGCGAAAAAGTAGGGATATGCGAGCGAGGCGAAGCGAGGAAGGCAAGGCGACACGAGCGTGCGGCTTAGAGATAAGGAATGGATGGATGTTAGTCTTTAAGGGTTAGTTTTAAGGAAATTCTGTAAAAATGGAAGTGTAAACAAGTCAATTTTTTAAGGCCAGCAGGCTGAAAAATAAACTTTTATCTAACTAAAAATTAAAATTGGAAACCATTTAAACATTTCATAATACATCCAAAAATGGCAATTTAAATTCAGTATCAAAAGGTTTTAATAAGAAATTAATAATATGTCCAAAGTCTGTACACTCTTTTACTTTATTTTGTACTCATACAAAGATTTGAATGATCAATACATCACATTGATTGCTATTGTATTAATGATACATTTGGCATTAACAAAACTTGATAATTAATTGTCATTTAATTGCATGCCTTTTGAACATCCTAGGGATGCTCTTAAGACGTTTAGTGTCAGTACGAAAGATGTCCTGATAACGTACTATGTCTGTAAGACGTCTTTAGGACATTGTATGTCTTAGAGACGTTGATTGGGCTGACATAGGACGTCCTAGGAATGTTCCAAAAGCGTTTTTGGAATGTTCATGGTTTTGTGCCCACTGGGGTTTCAATGAATATCTCGGTTCGCACCAAATGCAGTTTTTTCATCAGGATGTAAGATTGATGGATATATGTACATAGTTGTAATAATCGTGGGATGCTGGATTCCCATCGAATGATATTATCTACCCAGGGGGCAAAAAACTTATGGATGTCCTAGAGACGTCTTCGGGACACACCTTAGACGTCTGTTTGAACATGTCTCTTGGACATCCTAGGGATTCTTTTAAGACGTCTAATTTCAGTAAAAAAGATGACACTGGACGTCCTAGCGACGTCCCAAGGACGTTCTAGGGATATTCATGGTTTTGTTCCCACTGGGTATCTGACTCCATAAGTTAGTGCTCCTACGGGCACGAGCGTGTAGAAATGAAGGATAGACACAGAATTTCACTCAACTGCATTTATTTGACGTTGTACAGATGCAAGTCGCATCGAGTCGCGAACAAGTATTTTGGCTATGGCGGCCGGCTACCAACTGCGGGCGCCGGCCAGTGATGCCAATGTTGGCGTCTTTTGCCACTGCGCTTGCGTTCGGGCCGCGCACTGGTTGGACGCAGTTGGCGCGCGATTCAAAATTGGAATTAGAAACAAATCTTGTGGTATAAATAAATAATTATTGAAAAATGCACAAGAATGTATATAAATCGTACAACTTCTGATTTTAGACTTCAGAAATCAAATGTTTTGTGAAATATAAGTTATTCTTTGGAAGTCAAAGAAAATAAACTGTCATTTAAAAAATATATGTGTTATAGATTTTTTTCTTGTCTAAAATCAGAAGTTGTATAATTTACATAAATTCTTGTGCACTTTTCAATAGTGATTTATTTTCATTACAAGAATTGTTATTAATTCCGATTTGGAATTCCGCGCCAACTGCGGCCAACCAGTGCGCAGCCCGAACGCAAGCGCAGTAGCAAAAGACGCATCTTTGGCATCACTGGCGCCTGCGCGCGAATGGGAGAATAGTATGTAGTGAGAAAAACCGAGCGTATTCCGATAGAGAGGAAACTTACGAGGTAAGCGAGTAACATGGCGAATTTGAATAGAACGGAAACTCGCATGGCGAAAGTCGGCACAGATGAATCAAATTCGGTCACAGTTGGCCACTAAAGGCGCCTTCGGAGCACGTAGCTTAGCCAAAGTTCCTGTTGCTCTGCAGGTAGCTCTCGAAATCCGCTCTTCTCAGCGTGCTGCTCATATACTCCATATATTTTAAACCCACGTACCAGTAGATCACCAGGTAGAATCTCTTCAACATTAAACACCACTTCTCTACCGTTCGCCATTTCTGAATAAATAGAAATTTATATTGAATTAGTTATTAAGTGGTCGTCTCACGAAATTGTAATATTTTAGCAATTCACTAATGGTGCATTAGAAAAATCAGAAATTTTCAATTACCGGGTCGGCCAGTCACTGAATGCACTTTTATCATTTTCTCCGCTGGAATGTTGAAATATTTTGCAATAAAATGTCTACCACGGCAGATAAAATCAAAATTTAACATCTGCATTGGTTGAAATTCGCCACCTGATCAAGCAAGAAAAATATAGGTAGAAACTATTTTAAATGTTAGAAAATTCATTATCTTATAACTACTAGATTATACTAAATTACGAGTCTATTAATTTTGGTCCAAGAAATTAAATTTTTTATTTTATTTATGCCTCTCAGGTATTCCCTCTCCAAGCTGTCTCGATCTCAAAAGCTGTAATTAGAGTATTATAGCTGCAATCCCTGCAATCAGCTGTCGGTTTTATACTTCCTAGTTTTATTGTTCAAGAAATAAACACTTTTTTATTAAACACCTGTGACATCGCCGCTGGACCGTGACGGTGATGCTGATCGAGATGATGATGATGATGATGATGAAGATTGAGGTGATCCTGGCAGGTCCGCTGCATCTGAAAGAAGAAATATACGTTTTTTTTGTTAATCAATATGCATTCTCAAAAGCATTGAAAAATTGAAGGTACACTAGAGTCCCTCTATAGCAGTTCCCTCTATAACAGAAAAGGCGGTCCAAGGGGACGAGAGGGAGGCGTTTGTAAGGTCAGCGGAGTGGCGATGTTTACGGTTCGGCGCTATAAGAAGCCACAAGCAAGAAGGAGAAGAATAACGGTTCGGAGAGTCCCTCTATAGCATATTTGGCGATTAAGGGTACCCCCGAGACAGCTGCTATGGAGGGACTCTAGTGTATTTTTTTATCTTGTGTCATCATGGAAATTAAAGATCCAATTTATCATATTTCATTTGCAACTAGCAATGCTGGAAAAAACAGTACAGCGTCGATTTTTTCTTCTTTCTTTTTTTAACTTTTTTTTTTTGTTTCACGGAAAATATATTCGTACCTTAGTTTGACTCTGAATGATGTAGTAAACAGTTTTCTTGTTTTGACTTTCTAGACCTGAGAAGATATTCGCAGAAGAAACAGGCGAATTCAAGCCAAGGCACAAATTTTCAGTAGTCAGTTTTGCATCTAAAAGTGAGTAATTCTTTGAAATATAAAAACTAATGATGAATATTAAGCATATATCTTCACTAAAATAGTGATTTTAATAGTCTATAAATAATAGTAAGTGAACAATTTACAGGTTTAAGCACATTTTCAAATCGGATTTTGATATCGAAAACAATATTTCAATTTAAATATTTTTTCTATTAAATTAAAATAAAATTTCTAAAAGCATTATTTCAAAATATTTTTGCAATGTCCTGCATTAGGGTGGTCCAAATTTAAACCTGCAAAATTTCGATTTTTTTTTAAATCAGTCAAGATTAACTCATGCCCCTGCGCTTTTGAAGTTAACATGGGGTTTTGAATGGGAAAAACTCGGTTTTGAATCAATTCTTTTTCCCTTGCCAATCATTAAAGCTGACAATTTTTTGTGATAAATGATACAAATGATGAATATCATGAGAATTACTTCTTGTTTAACATATTTTGTAATTCATTTAAAAAAATTTATTTGTTTGAAAGGTTTAAAAGGTTTACTTCTAGAACGACGATAGCTTTGAAAAATGGTTAGAGTGCCTTGAACTTCTATTCTGAACACACCTTCCTCGGGTAAGATGTGTTTTGAATACCTGGACTACTGGACTTACTTTCTAGACTGACTTGAGTACCTGGACCACGAGGCTTACTTTCTAGAACGACGATACCTTAGAAGAACTGTCAAGTTGAATAAAATTTCAGTTCTGAATTTACCTTCCCTGAAAAAGATGTATTCTGAATACCTGAATTACCAGATTTTCTTCTTTGAAGGACGAGGATTTGGAAAAATAGCCAGGGTGCCTTATACTTCAGTTCTAAATACAGGTTCCTAGATGAAGATGTATTTTGAACGCCTGGACTACCGGGTTCACTTCCTAGAACTACGAGCTCTTGTAAACACGGTATAGTATTATATTGTTCCATGGACGTCCTATGTCAGTCCAATCATCGTCTCTAAGACGTCCAATGCCCTAAGAATGTACTCAAGACGTCATAAAGACATAGGACGTTCGCAGGCCACCTTTTGTACTGACATTATACGTCTTAAGAGCATCCCGGGGATGTTCAAAAGGCATGTTCCAAAAAACGTTTCAGGAATGTCCCGAAGACCTCTCTAGGTCATCCTTAATTTTTTTGCCCACTGGGTGATTTAGTATTATGTTATATTGTACTTACCAACAGAATTAAGGAACGTCGCAAATATGAAAAACAGCATTAAGACAAAAATCTTCATTCTGGTATAGACACAGAAAAATGATTTGTGTAACGTTTTTCGGACTGAAACTGAATGGATCTTGAATATTGTTTGCTTGTATATATACTAGCCAATATCCTGTTATTGAAGAAAATTTTCGTCGACATGTAGGCCGCTGATTGGCGTTTCGTAAAGCGCATTCTTATTGATATAAAACAAAAAAACTTCATGGTGTACTAATAGTCCAGGTGACACAGAAAAAACTCCTCTTCCTTTTCGGCTTCACCAATTAGGTTTACAAGATTTTCGAAACCCGTGTCGAAACCCGGAAGATTGTAGCCGTGGCCATGAGTTGAATAAACTTTATTTGTGTGCGTACATCCGGTGAGGGACTAGATTCGTGAACAAATTATCCAACACATGGATTCCATGTACGTTTTTTCGTCGAATGAAATGCCGCAATCAGCCTCAGGAGACATAAAGTAAGATCAACAAATATAATGTGATTCACGGAAATGGGAAGGCATCATGAAACGAAAAAAAATCTCCTTGAGAACGAATTAGAAAAATTTACATTCTGAAGATGTGCGAAATTGATGTTTTGCAAAAACTTTCTTTGCCTGAGCAATCCGAATTTATGAACTGGTGAGACACGAGTAGTTTTGAAAATTTATTTATCGCGATTGTCTGAAGATTGACGCCAATGCTTTCGAAATTTATGGAAACCAAATTTTCATAAATTTGAGAAAACGCAATATCCATGTCAGAAGGTGTGAAGCTGTCTCAAATGAAGGGACTATTTTTCATTCAAGATGTTTTGTCAATGAGTAAAGTAATCTGGTAGCATTGATAGAAACAACCCAGCGGGCAAAACAATTAAGGATGTCCTAGAGATGTCTTCAAGATATCCCTAAAACGTTTTTTGGAACATGCCTCTTGAACATCCTAGGGATGCTCTTAAGACGTCTAATGTCAGTACGAAAGATGTCCTGAGAACTGCCTATGTCTTTAAGACATCTTTAAGACACCTTTAGGACATCTTTAGGGCATCTTTAGAGTTCTGCTGGCATATATAAGCGTAGGAATCTCTTGCTATACTATAAAAATAATTTTCAACACGGCAAAAATATAAGCTGTCTGTAAATACTAGCATTGACAAAACATGAATTAAATTAAGAATATGCAGTATATTTCCTTTATCTCTACTAAGGCTTAGATTATTTGAACAATTTTTTAAATATATGAGTACGGTTAGACTGATTGTGTATTCCAATTTTACGGAAAAAATTTCATAGAATCACACAGACAAATAAAATTTCTTTATCTAATAGCCAAGGCTATAATCGTCCAGGTTTTCAGAACAAGGGCAAGAATCTTTCAAAGGTATATGTATAGACAAGAATCTTTGTCAAGAATGAGATAATGATTAGTATATTTACAAGCAAAAAATATTCAAGATCCATTCAGTCATGGTCGCAGAAAATTTTTAAAAATCATTTCTGTTTGTCTACACCAAAATGAAGATTCTGTTTTCAACGCTACTCTTCGAGTTTCTCATCGTTCTTGATTTTGTTCGTAAGTGAAATAAAACATTATGTCTAATCAATCATATACTAAAACACCTTTAAGTTATCAACTACATTCAAAAATTGGTTTTTTCACTTTGCGACGATTGAAACATAAGCTATTACCATTGCAGGTATTTAATTCTTATGGTTTCGATTAAGTTAAAATTATTACACCATGGCCCAATTTTCACTTATCAAATCCGTAAACTTTCACTAGTTTTTATTTAAGTTTCAACCATTTCAATTCACAAGAGCAATAAAGTATCTTTTGCGTAATGAAAAAATCTGTAAATAAGAATAAACTTCTTTAGACGCATAACGTCATCCTTATCAAAGACAAATCGTTGTTACAAAGTTTGATAAATTTTTGCGATTTTCTATAGAAAATTAGACAAATTAACTCACGAACAAAATTATTATTATTAATAACGAGGAAATTATGAATGATTAAGAGTTCATTGATTCCTCTTTATCTGCAGATGATGAAAAATTCTTATTTTTATCAACTTTGTTCAAGCAATCAGAAGGCAATATTTTGAAAATGGCAAATGGTTCAGTGAGCCAAAAAGTTTTAAAAACAATTATTTAAGCACGGAATAAGTTGATATACTGATTCTCCTCGTGCGTAATCAAGAAAATATATTTTTTTGAAACTCTTTCAATTATATCTGGCATTTACAACCTTATGAACTATATATATTTGTCACAATTTCCTCTCTTATAGAAGAAACAATTTTCAAATTATCAAAGAATGTGTTGACGCGATAAGTGGTTTTTATTTTCCTGTTTCTATTTAAAGAATGAACGACTAGGATGGGCATTTTTATTCTGACCATTAACTTTGGGCTTCGTTGAAAACATTCTTTAACAAAAAATCCCTATATTTCTTCTTACAGAATCAATGATGCGACATACACCACCACCTCAACCACAACCAAAGCTACCTCAAGGACAACGACCGCCACGGTTCAAGGGCGCACAAATAGGTGTTTAATAATACAGTGTTCACTCAAAATAAAGTGCATCAATGGCACATATTAATCTTAACCGAAATTGGTCAAATTCTTAGTATATACGGTCGAATCTCCAAGCTGTCCCAATTCGCGATTTTGGAAATCTCAAAAGTGCATAGCGGCTTCTCTTCTAAAAAATCACTGATTTCAGAACCATAATTATTGCCATCATTATCTCTGGTATCCTCCTTTAAAACCTTTTTTCCCACGACTCTCCGAAGATGAACAACTCCCTTGCTAGGAAAGTCTTCATCCCCTGGGCCGCCGAGGCTTTTCCAGAGTGCATATGGTACTATCCAATGCTGCATGCAAAATATTTCGTGAGACAGCTTGGAGATTTCTCAGAACAGCTGTCTACTCTTTCGAGGTCGAGACAGTTTGGAGAGGGGCAGAATAGAGATTCGACATTATATAATTTTCTTCCTCCAACGAACGATTTTTGGAAGTTAGAAAAAAAACTCAAACTTCAATTTTATGGATAATTATTCGTAGACTCGTGATTCGATATAATTTAGTAGTTATAAGATGCTAAATTTCTCAATCTTTCAGAGAATAGTTAATAACAATATTTTTCTTACGTGAACAGGTGGAAAATTTCAACCAATGACGGTGGACTATAATGATAAAATCTGCCGTGGTAGATATTATCTTGCAGAATTTTTAAATATACAGGGGGATGAG
Source organism: Andricus quercusramuli (assembly GCA_932178445.1). NCBI lineage: Eukaryota > Metazoa > Arthropoda > Insecta > Hymenoptera > Cynipidae > Andricus > Andricus quercusramuli. The sequence continues at coordinate 83,319 of CAKNXH010000608.1, read as the reverse complement.
TTTATGAAACTGAATGGTGTTACTGGCGAACTCGGTAATTAATATTTCTGATTTTCCTAATATTCCATTAGTGAAGTGCTAAAATGCTCATATTTTATGAGTCAATCACTTTATTACCAATTTAATTTATAAATTTTCATGAATTCAGATACATTGAACGGTAGGAATGTGATATTTGAACTGAGACATATTAAACCTGGTGATCTACTGATACGCAATCGTTGTATGGTTGGAGTATTTGAGATTCATGAGAAAGCGAGAGGGTTTCACTCGCTACCACGAGATCAACATGAATTTTGGTCCGCGTACGTAAAGCGCTGCCTTGAGTAAGCAATAGTGACCAACTTTGTTCTAGAGTTAGCACAATACTCTTGAAGAGAAAAGTACCGTTCTTAAGTTTTGTTATTACAAAATGAATCATTAATAGAAAAGTGATCAATTTGATCTGTTGATCATTCAAATATTTGTATGAGTACAAAATAAAGTAAAAGAGTGTACAGACTTTGTTCAAATTATTAATTGCTTATTGAAACCTCTTCATTTCGCTTATCAGCATCTTCAACACCCCTTATACTCAGCAAGGTATTTGTTTGAATTGAACAAATTCTTTCTTGGATATATGGTCAAAAAATATTTTATTGATTTAAACAAATATTTGCTTGATATTATATTATATTTGCACATGCAAATTCTATTCGAATCAAACCAATTCTATCTTTCATTCAGGCTCAGACAAATGGTTTTTTCATTCACACAAACATTTTTCTGAGTGTATGATTATCAAGAGAAACGACAAATTCTAACATCAAACAATATTTGAGATGGGTCGTGGTGGGAGGCGGCATGTAGTAAAACGGCGTTTCTTAGCTCCTCTCATGGTCGACTGGGAAACTGTAAAATTAGACCCGTAAAAATCCAGAAAATTAGTAAAATAAAAAGATTTAAAGGACTATTCAATTTTTCCGTTTTATACAAAAGAACGTTTTATGACTGGGAAACTCATCCCACACAATGGAAAATTATTTCTTATTTCCGGTTCCCGTTTATCATTTCAGAGAGTGGCGAAGGTATGCTGAAAGTCTCAACATGCAAAGAAAGAAAGGAGGGATTTTCGCAAAAGAAAAAAACTTAGAAGAAACATTTTTAGTAATAAATAATCAATGATTTAAATTCAAATAATGATGTCAAATAGAACAGAACATTCATGGATAATAATAATCCGCACATAGCGGCGCGACCAAGATATACAGTGTTAACAAAAATCTTACATATAAAAAAAAGAGATAGTTAATTTTCCACGAGCTGCAAAATTTACAAGAAGCACATAAGCGATCAATAAACAGGTTAAGGTAAACACGATTTTCAATTGCATTTTAAAAACAGTGCCGCAACAAACGAATTAACCCAGAGCAGCCATTTTTATTTTACAAGCCGTTAAATTCACAAGAAGCACATCAGCGATAAGCAAGCATTTTTATCTAAATAAGCATGTATAAAAAAAAAAATCCCGCAACAAGCAAACGAACATAAAGCCGCCATAATCAATTCACGCAAGAGTACAAGCTCAGTAAAAGATACAACTTTACAGTTAAACGTTAAAACGAGAAAAGTCAAACTTTTGTAGTTCACGCAAAAAAATTAAAACCGAAATTACAAGAAAGTTCACTGAATAAGCCTCATGGTGACAAACAACTTTTTTAGACTGTAACGCGGCAAACAAAAAAAAACCCTCGAAACAAGAAGACACGACCGAGTCCGCCATGGAGAAGAATTGTTCCTCAATCGGAATCACATTTTTTAAAAAACCGCACTATTCACTTTGAAATAAAGTATTTATTTTGGCCGTCTTACCTTGACGAAGATGACGAAGCCTTCCTCAAAAACAATCAATCGACCGTTATGGCGGACCAATGCCGTACCAAATTTTCAAGGGATCAGTAACCCACAAAATTTTTAAAGCTCACACGAGCGAAGCCTGACAAAGAGTGTCAGTTTTTCAAGATCCTGCCTATCGCCAAGTTCGAACGACGCACAGGAAGGATGTCGCCGCGGACCTACTTAATGCTACTGCGCAACGCAATCCGCACCGGTTCGCGCCTCTAGGGAGTTTTACCCTCAGAATTCGCGCGCTCACGTCCATGGTGTAGGAACTTCCGTCCGCTCTTCTCCACGTTTGTCGGCTGCTAGATGATGTCGACTACGCTGACTAATGCGCTGCGTTGCTGACGCCATGTTGAATGGCAGTAGTCGCGGGAGTTTTCAAAGCGGGACGCACATCCGCACTTCACCCACGTTGTACAAATAAAAATTGTCCAATCATCAACAAGACGATACAGCCATTCCGAACACCGTCCTACTTTTGCAGACTGAATTCAGAATTCCAAGTGGGTTTCCCAAATTGTGTTCCTCACAGCCTCCATCCACGTAACTCGTCGATTTGTCATATAACAAAAAGAAATCCCAAAATACATAAATAAATGAAAAGAAATCCGGTTATCGCTCCAAAAGAGTTTGACCTTTCCGCTTCAAATAAAACAGAGCCTTTGTTGAAAGAAAATAAGAATTAAGCCACACAACTAATGATAAAAGAAAATAACGATGATATAAATAATGCCGTAATCCTATAAAACCCCACGGTCAGACCCCGTGTTCCGTGATAAGCCCTCGCGGAAAGGGGAGGAGCTGCTTACATTTCAAAGAGACATCAAACAACAAAACATGAAATTTGCGGTATTAAAACTGCAACATTACAGTAGGTATCTGTTTGTATGAGTGGGTTTTCTGTAAACTTCATGTCTTACAATATCAGATCTTTGGTAAACTAATACGTCTAAGAAAGGCAATTTTTAGTTTTCCTCAATTTCCATAGTAAACTGGATAATTGGGTGTAATCGATTGATGAAATCGGCAAACTTGTATAGTTAATCTAGTCCATGTCCCTAGTTGACAGCAGTGACGCCAACATAAAAAGACCAAAATTCTGGATTAAGCTTGGATTGTTTGAAGATTTTAGTTTCTAGATGTTCCATAAAGATGTTGGCTATCACGATGGATATCTTTTTTACTTTTCACTTGAATTCAAATAGTTTCTTCAAGTGCACTTTATCAGGAGATTTCTCTGACTTTTTCTATTACCAGTTACGAGGGTACCTTCCCGCCCCTCTACATTAGGCGTTGAAGAGGGTTGAAGGTGTGACCTTACATTATTTCTGGGAACATTTACAGGGGTGCCTTTCCGCCACTATGAGGCATTCGAAAGGGGTAGATGTGTGACCTACTTTATTTCTGTGACCGCTCACATAGGCTCCTTCAGGCCCTACATAAATATTTGGAAAAGGGTTGGGGGTGCGAACTTACATTATTTCTTTTACCAGTCACAGAGGTGCCTTTTAGCGTCCACAAAACGTTGGTGAGGGATAGGATCTTATATTCCACTGCCATTTCACCTTTCTGAGGTCCCGCCGGAGCCAAACCCAACCTCGAAACTTCACGTGAGCGAAAAGTAAATTGACCACCAAGCGAAGAACCCAGCCTGAAGTATTAAATAGATTAAACAATTTTGTCTAAACAATTATTTGCCTTGAGCTTCAGAGGAACTTAATCTAATTCAATTTAGAAATCGAGAATTAGTAAGGAGCTTAGCATGTTTGGAGTCGCTGTCGAGACTAGAATTGCAAGGTGAAGACTCAACGTGTGCTGACGCAGAAGATAACATACACGTAATTCGATTATGGGAATTCGGTTAGAATCGAAGGAAACCTGTTATTGAAAATCAGCACAAGGAAAACTGACAATTTTCAACCGCATTGCAGACGATTGTATCACGTCCCAAGCGAAGGCGAGGGTAGTTTGTAAAAAGTGAGAAAGAGAGAGACCGGTGTTGCTGATAATCTCAGGCTGGCAAGACCTGACAAACTATTTGTTTTGTGGGTTCGTAATCAATAACAATCCTACGAGGATTGCGTCAATGAAGTGTTTGACAGAAAGGAGATATAGCAAAGATAACAGATGATTCATTAGGAAGACGAACAAAAGATAAACAGTTACATGAATTGAAACTTACAATCCTTTCTTATCTTGAGAGGGCAAGAAAAGGTAGTAGGGTGTCGCTTGCGTCTCCATATTTGAAAGACCACGGTAGCGAAGAAATTCACGATCACAGTTCACCGTAGAGGTTATACGGTCCTAAACAGTTACCCAATCCACTGTTGAGTTCTTTTTCAGGGAGGTTATGCCAGCGGACTTTATCCCGGAAATGATTGGTAGGACGACTGAAAGTCTCAGCCGAAGGGACTTCAGTTCACACCTTGAGGATTCGTTACTTGGTTCACGAAGAGTTAAACGTACGCGACATGTTCAGAGCGACTTGTAGATCGAAGTTGTCAGTATAACTGTTGGCACGCGCGTTGAAAAACGTGAGCGATGGCACGTTCTTCCATGAATTGACCAGATGCTACACTTGATATGCGCGACTCTCGAAATTGAGTTTCGAATGACTCAGATGAGCAACTAATAGTCTCCTTACGACGCGACGGTCAGTGATTGCGCATCTCCACTCGTGACCTTTCATCAATAGCAAGGGGCCGAGCAGGCATAGTGTAACAAATAAGGAGCAGTTCGGTAAGGTATGGTAGATACGGTGCCCAGGATTTTTCGGAACAAGGAGAGACGAGGTATCGTCCATTCTCCGCAGGATTTGATGGGCAAGCCTGTTCAAGACGATATCAGAACGAGACTTTTCATCCTGCGTTGGACATGGTGTACCGATATGTTCCGACGGAAGCGTAATTCTAGGATAGTTCATATCAGAATCTGTTGAATCAAGCGAAGAGACAAAGTCGCGCACCTCAGGATGGGTCCTCATCCGGGTGGTAAGAAAAACTGAGACAGGGCTCACGCGTAAACGGACCCGTTTGGGCCGGGAGACATGTGAGGATTTGGTCCAGAAGCAAATATGGAGCCGAACTCAAATACATAACGGATCATCTGCCCTCTCCGGACTACTGCCCCTCTTCTTTAACAATGGAACACTAACGAAGCCCCACGAGGATCAATGGGAAAACCGAGATATTTGACTAGGATCGTACAACGTTGGAACGTCAGCTTTAGCAAACAAAAGAGCTCCAGCGTAGTCAACTTCCTGTAAAGGGTGAAGGCAGATAGAGCCGCCTCTTTCCTCTCGGAAGAGAAATCTTTGGTTGCAATGCCCTTTTTTTGAAAGGCATTGAGTGGCACTGGTTCCGTGAGAACCGACAAAGTTTGAGCTTGTGGGACAAGTGCAAACGCCATTTCCAGGCCTGCTGTGGGTACGTGCTCCAACAACAGAGGTTAGAAGAGCAGATCCTCTCAAGCAGACAAGGACAGAAGGAACCGGTAGTAGATTACCTAACCTGCATGTATGGACTTTGTAAACTCTCAACAAGGCCCACTGATCTCGAGATACAGATGAACCGGGGTTAACGCGAATACCCGGAAAAGGTTCACTATTATAAAGGAAAGCACTGAGCTGGAAGTGGTGATGAGAAGTGAAGAACCGGCAACCTAAGACCAGTCTTGTGACCTCAGGAAAATAACTGCTAGCGAGTGCCCGGAACTGGACGCGTTAGTTGCAGGAATCATCAGGCTCCCTGCTGGAGTTCTTTCTGCAACGGATCGCATTACTCATAGCACCGAGGTCCGATAAAGCAGAGGTATTCTCAAGTGTCCCCAAAGGTCCTGGAACATCCCAGTGGGCACAAAACCATAAACATCCCTAGAACGTCCTTGGGACGGCCCTAGGACGTCCAATGTCAGTCCAATGAATGTCTCGAAGACGTCAAATGTCCTTAAGATATCCTAAAGACGTCTTAAAGACATAGGACGTTCTCGGGACATCTTTCGTACTGACATTAGACGTCTTAAAAGCATCCCTAGGATTTCCAAAAGACATTTCAAAAAGACGTCTAAGGGATGCCTTGAAGACGTCTCTAGAACATCCTTCATTTTTTTACCCAAATAGTCAAATAGTGGGTGCTCTAAAATCAAAAATTGAAAATTTGTTAGTTTTTGTAAGGTTGATGTATGTTCAGGGAGGGTTATAGATTTGAGAAAAAAGGCAAAAGTCAGGGAATTTCTGTAACAGTATTTTATAATCTTCCAGTGGATTTTGAATAATTTATACAAAAAGTATTTCTAAAGATTGTAATGAGTTCTGAAAGAAGAGAATTCTCTAAAATTTAGAGAAATTCTCATTATCTCTAAAAAGTTTCAAGGGATTCGAAAAGATTTTAAAGGATGTAAAATATCTTAGGGTATTTTTGAGAACTCTCAATAATTTGAAGTGATTTCAAGGGATTTTTACAAATTTTAAGGCATTTTGAAAAATTCTAAAGAATTCTCAAAAGCTACACAAAATTTCAAGGGAATCTAAAGCTTTCTTAAAAATATTGTATAGATAACGATTTATTCAAATTTTTCATATTTTGTCGTTAATTTTAAAACTGAAATAGTAAAAATACGATTTGTCTGCAATGAAGAAAATATATGATAAAGAAAAGGTTCGTTCAATTTAAGAAAATATTTACCTAATTGTGAAATGAGTTACTTCAGGTATATTAGGAACTTACTATTGGAGATGAGATTTTTTGAACGTCAATAAAGCAAGGTGAAATAGATGAATTGTCTAAATAATTCTTGTTTTTCTCCTAATGCGTAGCCTTCTTCATGTTTCTCTGCTATAGGCTTTTTAAAAAAATTTTATAAAACCCTGAATATTAATTTATTATTATTTTCTTTGTCTTGTTTTTATAATTAAAGAAAGTGCGCATCCTGTATAAAAAGGAACAACTTTGTTATTGAACATTTTATAACAAATTTGTAGATCTTTTCTGGTGGAACAATTTTTGTCTTTATTTTCAATCTTAATTTTCACGATTAAATAAATCTTTTAAATGATATATTTGTGGGCAAAATTGGAATAGTGCAATTTTCATGTGAAAAATAATTTTTAACGAAAGAAAACTGAATTTCCATTAAAAAAAGTTAAATTGTCAACCAAATAGGCGAATCTTCAATAAATATGAATTTTTAACAAACTAGTTCAATTTTCAACCAAATAGGTGAATGGTTAACTAAATAGGATCAATTTTTAACGAAACAGTTAAATTTTTAAGTAAAAATATGAAGTGCTAAATTTAAATAAAAAATATAGGAATTTTCAACAAACACGTTAATTTTTTCTTTCGAATAGTTTAATTTTCCACCAAATTGTTGAATCGTCAAGCCAACCGGAAAAGTAATTTTATAAAAAAGGAATCCTTGAATTTTAAGCTGTGGTGCTAAATCTTAAAAAAGTATAAATGGTTAACAAACCATTTCAGCATTCAGCCGAATAGTTGAATTTTCAACTAAAAAATTTGAATTTGAATTTTTAACTAAAATTATTATTGATTGATAAATTAATGTTTTTAAATATAGTTCACCCCAAAAGTTGAATTTTTTAACCAGAGGATCAATTTCCTAAAAATTAAATATTTAATTTCTTATTCAAGATCAAATAACTTAAGAAAATTAATTTTCAACAAGTAGTTCAACTATTAAGCAAGTAGCTGAATTTCTGATTCAAAAAAATTACTTTTTGATCATACAGTTGGATTTTGAGCAGAATAATAAAATTTACAACCAAATATTAGAATTCTTCAGAAAAATAATTTGTTTTTGTTATTGGTTTTTATTAATCTATATAAATTGAATTATGAAGTACCTCGACTATAAGAATTAGTAGTAGTTCTTTGATGCCTTTACCTCGAATTGGTTTCAATATTTCAAACAAAAGATTATATGAGACAGGAAAACTTTCTTTCTGGAAATCAAACCACCTTTATTGATCCACTTGTTTAAACAATATGTTTACAAATCTGATTCGCAGTAAAACTGATTGCGCCATTCAATTCTACGGAAAAAATTTCATAGAATCACGCACACAAATCAATTTTCTTTATCTTATGACCAAGGCTATAGTCGTCCAGATTTTTAAAACAAAACAAATAATGACTAGTATATATACAAGTAAAAAATATTTAAGACACATTTAGTTGCAGTCCGAGAAATTAACAAAAAATCATTCCTCTGTGTCTATACCAGAATGAACGTTTATCTCTTAACGCTGCTCTTCGTGTTTGTGCTGATTCATGATTTTGTTCGTAAGTCAAATATAACATAATACAAAATTAATTTTATATTAAAACATCTTCAATTTATGAACTATATTCACAAGAAACAACCCAGTGGACACAAAACGTCTCTAAGACGTTCAATGTCATAAAGACGTCTTAAAGACATAGGACGTTCTCGAGATATCTTTTTTACTGATATGAGACGTTTTAAGAGCATCCCTAGGATGTCCAAAAGGCATGTTCCGAATATATTGGAGAATCCGGGAGAGCGGTGAGCCAACGTGCAAAGGAACATGAGAGTAAAGTCAGGCTAAATCATCTCACATTTTCTTTGGACGTTGCTAGGACGTCCCGTGTCAGCCCAATCAACTTCTCAAAGACGTACAATGTCCTCAATATGTCCTAAAGACGTCTTGAAGACATAGGACGGTCGCAAGACGTCTCAAGAGCATCCCTAGGATGTCCAAAAGGCATGTTCCAAAAAACGTTTTAGGGGTGTCTCGAAGACCTTTCTAGGACATCCTTATTTTTTTGTCCACTGGGACCGCCCGTGTTCTTGTGGAAAAGCCTATATTGGAGAATCCGGGAGGGCGGTGAGCCAACGAGCAAAGGAACATGGGAGTAAAGTCAGGCTAAAACATTTTACATTTCCTTTGGACGTTCCTAGGACGTCCTGTGTCAGCCCACTCAACTTCTCGAAGACGTCAAATGTCCTAAAGATGTCCTAAAGACATCTTGAAGACATAGGACGTTCTCGAGACCAATCCCTTGATACCACGCAGATGAGGCTTTGTCAAAAAATAAACTTTTCGAGAATTTTACAATTTATAGATAGGTGTTTGATTTTTTATATGCAGGGGTGGTTTCTGCAAAAAAAAATTCAAGCATTCGACAGGTCAACAAAAGGCCAAAACTACTTTCTATTTTGTTTTTTCAGGTTCGAATTTTTACCAAGGGGGTTGTTTTTTTCTACAAAGGGGTGTTTTCTGGAAATTAATTATTGGCGCGTTTAAGAGCCCAAAAAAGCCCAAAATTGTGTCGTGTTTGATTTTTAATTTTTTCTTCAATTTTCATTTTTTTTAGCTTGTATCCAGCCATTATGAAAAATATTGTTTTTTTTATCTTTGTTCAAATAATTAGAAGGTAATATTTGGAAAAGGAAAACAAACATATCACGTCAACAATTTCTGAATATGGCCTTCTTACTGTTTCAATAGAATAAAAAATGTTACAGCAAAATACTCAATAATAAGCGACATATTGTAAGCAATTTAAAAAAATAACGAGAATCTTCTCTAATTAATTTTTAATTAATGTTTT
>CAKNXH010000608.1:45609-61890 GCA_932178445.1 Andricus quercusramuli | reverse complement strand
AGGGGATCCAGAAACTTATTAAAATACTTTGGAGTTGGAAACGTGGATCCAGGAACGTATTAAAATACGTGCCAAAAAAATGACGTGTAATATAGTAAAAATTGATTTGTATATAACATCTTGCTAAATAAAGCGTATTTCAGAAGAAGGGATTCTTACTCTGATCTCCCCGTAGCTCAATTGGTTAGAGCAGCTGACCGGAAATCAGTTGATCTGATGTTCGAATCCCAGCGGATTGAAAGGAGAACATCTTTTTCTTCTGAATAAATTTAATTTTTAAAACATATTTCATTTTTTAAGAGTTTAAGAAATAAATATTTCCAATACATGTGATATTTTTCTATTTTCATAATTTCCATTACTTTATTTATTCATCACAACACTGTTATTTTTTAGATTTTTTCTTGTTAAGAATTATTTCAGAAACAAAATTAGCAGTCGTGAATAAAGTAAAGTAAACTATGCTGAGTGTGTGAATAATTCTTGTTTATCCATTTCAAAGGAAAGAATAAAAAAACCTTAGCAGACGTGACACGTAGTACAATGTTTGTCAAATTGAGATTTCAATCTATGCGAGAAGTGAAATTTCATCAGAAGCTGTTTGTTTTTAGATTACTTTTGTTTGATTCATGAATAATTTAAGAGAAATATCACGGATAATGTGAAAAGAATAATTAATTTTATGCTGATTCAAAGTTTCTTTGTCATCATGACGTACGAATAGTTTGTTTACTTGTGCTCAAGAAGGAGGAAACTCAAATATCATAATTCTATATTATGTACAGGAAATATTCTGCATTCATTACTTTTATTCCTACACTTTGAAATAATGAGGATCTTCCCTATTCTGATTTTTACCCTGGAGGTTATTTTTAATTTTATTGGTAAGTATTGTGAAATTGTATTTTAAAGTAAACTAACAAGTGATCATTTTTAGCACATTCGTAGTATTACTAAAATCAATGTATTTAGTTTCACAAATGAATAATTTTTTCTTTAATATTAAATAATAAAAAAATGCAAAAAATAATAATAAAAATTCAAATTTAATAAATTAAAAATAGCTTTTTTATACAAATTTTTAATAAAAATTTAATCATCCATTCGTAAAAAAGAGTCAAAATGTCAGTCATACAGTTTGAGAAAAAAAAATTTTCAATTGTCTTCTTTCTTTCGGTTCCATTCAACTGTTTTTTATTAAAATTTGATCAGTTGAAGCTTCTTCCTTTGATTGAAAATTTAACTTTTTTGTTTAAAAGCTATCTTTTATTTTTTTAGTTTTTACAAACTGATCTTTTTTATTCTAAAAATTACATAATTTGTTGAAAATTCATCTTTTTTGGTTGAATTCAACGACTTTTAATTTAAAATATTTTTTGGTTGAAAAATCAACAGTTGAATTTTACCTTGTTTGTTGCAGATTCATCTCTTTAATTTAAAATAAACTGTTTTTGTGAAAATCAGTTTCTCTCGTTAAAAATTTATCAACTGATTTAACATGCCATTTTTGGTTAAAAATTCGCCTGTTTTAATTTAAAAATCCACAATTCAGATATAAATTCATGTACTTTATTAAAAATTCGTTTGTTTTGGTTGAAAATTAATCTTTATGCTTAAAAATTAATCTTTGTGGTTAAAAAATCATTTTTATGTTGAAAATTTAATTAACTTATAAAAATTCGTTTTTATTTTCTTGAAAATTGATCTTGTTAGTTGAAAATTCAGCTATCCGTTTGAAAATTGACTTTTTAAAAAAAAATTATACTTCTTTTTTGAAAATTCATTTATTTTTGTTAATAATTCATTTCTTTGATTAAAAATGTAAATTCTATGTTAAGAATATTTTTTCTTGGTAAAAATTAATATTTCAGTTGAAATTTCATCAGTTTAGGGTGAAAATTTAAGTATTTTGTTTAAACCTTCTGTTTCTGGTTTTGGCTTTGAAAAGAAAATTTTTTTAAATCGTCTTCTTTCTTTTGGTTGAATTCAACTATTTGGATGCAATTTCATGCATTTAATGAAAAATTGGTCTCTTTTGGTTAAAAATCAATTTTAATGCTTAACAATTGAACTTTTCGGTTGAAAAATTATTTTTCAGTTGAAAATTTAATTAATTCATAAAAATTCGTTTTTCTTTTCTTGAGAATTGATGTTTTTAGTTACAGTTTCAACTATGTGTTTGGAAATTGATTTTTCTTAAGAAAATTATTCTTCTTGTTTGTAAATTCATTTACTTTGGTTGAAAATTCATTTCTTCGGTTTAAAATTTAACTGCTTTGTTAAAAATATTTTTATTTATTAAAAATTAATCTTTAAGTTGAAAATTCGGCTTTTTGGTGGAAAATTAATCTTCTTGTTTGAAAATTCATTTTTTTGTTTGAAAATTCATTATTTTTGGTTGGAGATTTAATTATTTTGTTCAAGCCTCCTTTCCTCACTTCAAAATTATTTTTTCAACTGAAAATTGAGCTACTGCTGGTTTTGATACACATTTTTTTTTGAAAATTCATTTCTTTCTATGGTAATTGAACTATTTTTTTGAACGAATTTTTGCTGTTAAAAAATAATTTTTGAACTTACAAAATAAGTATTTCATTTAAAGTTTGTCTTTTTTGTTTATTTTCAAAATTTTTTTGTTTAATATTAAAATATTAAAAATGCTTATTGTTTGGAATATCAAATATTCAATTTTTTGTCGAAAATTCCTGATTTTTGGTTTAAAGTTATACTACTTTATTGAAAAGTAAGTTTTTTGGTTGAAAATGTTTTATTTTTTAGTTGGAAATTCATTATTTTTTTTTGCGAATTGAACTATATTGTAGGAAATTCAATTTCTCTATCTGAAAATTTCACCATTCCATTTCTGGTTGAAAATTTAACAATTTTGTTGAAAATTCTTTTTCTTTTACTAGAAAATTTGACTCTTTTAGTTATAACTTTAAACATTTAGTTGCCAATTTATGTATTTTGTTTAAAATTTGTCTTTCGAGCAGAAACTGAATCCATCTTGTTTGAAAACATATCTTTTTGTTGAAAAATGAACTATTTCATGTTTTCGTACAATTTTTTTTTAGTTGAAAATTCATTTCATTCCATGAAAATTCAACTGTTTTATTGGAAAAAAAATTTTCTGTTAAGGGTTAATTTTTAAACTTCAAAATGAAGTATTTCATTTAAACTTCGCCTTGTTGTTTAAATTCAATTATTTTTCATTTAATATTAAAAGATTGAAAATCCTTTTCGGTTGAAACAGCAAATATCCTTTTTTACGTATTTTGTTTAAAATTTGTCTTTTCAGTAGAAATTGTATACTTGTTGTTTGAAAACTTATCTTTTTGGTTGAAAATGGAACAATTCCATTTTTGTTTCAAAATTATTTTAATAGTTGAAAATTTTACTATTTGGTAATAAAAATTAGACAGTGTTATCAAAACACGTAATTTGAATTTCTTTCACTAGACAATAATGTTATGTATGTAAAATTTAGAACTAAGGAAGAAAAAATAAGCAGTAATTAAAACATTAAATTTTTTTCTTCAAACTAAATGACTTGCTCTTTTAGTTAATTTTACAAATGAGCTTCAAACATTTATTAATAATTTGTATAAAAAAGGCTATTTTTCATTTAATGAATTTAAATTTTAAATTTTATGGTCAAGCCTCGGCGGCGTGCCGTCGCTGATGCGTGAGTGGCGTGGCGTATCCACTGGTTCAGTGGAGGAGGGGGAAAATAGGTTGGAAAGAGAAGGTGGATACCACTCTCGGACTCCTCGCTTACTCCTGTGTATCCCCTCCGCCACCAAGGTGCAAGATAGGCCGCGCCACTCACGTATAAGCGACGCCACGCCACCGAAACTTGGTCCGTGGAACTGTACTCCATATCTCGGAATCTAAGTCCCATTGGATTAAAGGGAAAAATACGTATCTAATGGATTTTGATGTACTCACACCCTGTAAATTCTTAACCGAAACGGCTTTTCGCATCACGCGACCTCTTTTTGTCAGTATGAGTGGGGTTAATTAAAAATACCTATTTTCTCTTACAGCATTGAGTTCACAGGGCAACTCACATAGTAATAGAAAGCATTATGAACGTCTTCCTGCCCAGCCAGCGTCCGCGCCCGCGCCGCATCCACTTGAAGCAGCTTTTCCGAGTATGCCCTACCAAACAAATTTTCGTAAGTTACTTTTTCTTGAAGTAACTCGGTACAGTTACATGCGTTACTAAAAGACGTAACTTTCAGTTTCCTGAGAGTTACATTAAACATTAATTTATTATACCTTTTATTATATATAAATAAATTAAACAATATTTTGATGTTACACTGAATGATTTTCAAATATTTTTTTTAGTCATACAAATATTAAAATTACTGAAAGGGAAATAAGTATTATTAGTTTGTTCTTAAATTTATGTGAATATAGTTTTTATGAGATTCTTGAGAAAATTAAAAAAGATTTGTGAATATTTCAGATGTGTCAAAAAAGAACATGCAAGATTTTCAAGACATTTTTTTAGTTTATAGGACCTCACAAAATATTAGGGAAAATTCGAGTCTTTTTAAAATATATTTAGTCCTTTTGAAAGTTAGGAAGAAATAAAAAACTATTTGATATATTTTCGGACATGCTTACAAGTCTTAGAATATTTTACATCCATTCAAAACCACTTAAATTCTTTAAAATATTTTTAACTGACTAGAAATTTGCTTATAATTTTGAAGAATCTTAGAAATGTAAATAAATTGGCTTAAAATCTTTCAAATCTTCCCAGTAAAACCTTTCAAAATTCTTTTAAAGCTTCTACCGTTCTTGTTTGAAATCTTTAAAAATCCACATTTTGTAAAATCTTCAAAAGTTTGAAATTCTTTTTGAATCTTTTCAAATCTTATAAATATTTCTCAAATTCACTCGATTTTTTTAATTGTGTTATCTTACCAAATTGAATCATTTTGCTTTAAAATATTCCACACTATCTTTTGAAATTTTAGGATATCATCTGAAATGTTTTCCAATTTTTGCAATTTTTTTCTCAAAATAAAAAATCATTTAAACTTTCCCCAAGAATCTTAAGAAAATGATTTTTTTTTAAATCTTTACAGAATTCCTAAACCTTCTAATCTTTTGATATTATTCATTTTTCTTCTGAATTTCTTTTAAATTCTACAAAATTAAAAAAATTGTCTTAAAATCTTTCAGATTCTTCTTTGACAGTTTCAGAAATGTTTTGAAATCTTTTCAAATATGCACTTCAAATCAATTTTTCAAATTAAAAAATCATTTTAATTTTTCTTAGAAACCTACTTTTTTTTTCATTTTCTTGAAACCTTGCAATATTTTTAAAATATCTTTATCAGTTTTAGTTCTTTTTGTATCGTTTCAAAACTTCTTAATATCTCTTAAAATTACTCAGATTTTTTCTAAAACGATCTAATGTGGCAAAATGCGAAATTTTTCTTTATAATCTTTTACACTCTTTTTGCAAATTTTAGGAAATAATTTAGAACATTATGTAATGTTTTTCAGTTTTTCCTTAGAATTTATTTTAAAAAATCATTTGAAATTATCACATGAATCTGAAGAACATTTTTTTTTCATTTTCTTGACACCCTGCCAAATTCAGTTAACCTAAAATTGTTCAAATCCTGAAAAAAATTGTCTTGCAGTCTCGCATATTATTTTTCCATACATTTTGAGATCTTCCAAACTTCGAGTGTTTCTCTGAAAATAAATCTGAAACTGTTTTTCAATCAATATTATTTATTTATTAAAAATACAATCATTAAATAGTTGAATTTTCTACTAAAAAGATTAATTTTCTACCATAAAAGACGAATTTTATGCCAAATTATTGAATTTTCTAACCAGAAAGACGAGTTTTCTATCAGGCAGTTTAATTTTCAGCCCGAATTCAATTCAATTCAATTTTTAGTTAAAAAATTAATTCTCAACAAAAAAAACAACAAATTTTCCACTAAATTAATGAATCTTAAACCTAAAAAATGAAATTTTAAGAGAGTAGTTCAACTTTGAAGCAAGAAGTGGAATTTCCAAGCAAGAAGTTAAATTTTCATCCTAGAAAACTGCATTTTTAACGAAAAAAAGTTGTATTTATTTATTGGATTCTATTTATTCAGTTCGCATTTATGTGGCGAAATGAAAATAAAAATAATAAAGACTGTAGTCCCTGATGGATAAATAAATAAAAATTTTCATAGACAAAATAATAACATTTTAAATAACATTGTATTTCATTTTTAGTACTTAAAAAATTGTATGACACTATTTTATTGAAATTCGTTTTTTTTTTATTTATCTATTGCGAATTTCTCATTATTCTTTTTCTGTTTTAAAATTGATTGGTTTTATTGAAAAATTCAACTATTTTTTCGAAAATTCATCTTTTTGGGTTGAAAATAAAAAATTTTCAGAATTGAAAAAACGTCAATTTAAAAGAATTACAATAGACATTTCTTCAATTTTTCAAAAATGTAATTGCAAATTATTGAATTTTAATGGTTCGTAATTGAAAATTTCGCATTTTTTAAGATTTATATTTAACATCTCTTTCATTTTAAAGATAGGCAAATATAAATTCTTAAATTTGGATGATTCTAAGGATCAAAAATCAAATTTTCATTTCTAAATCTTGCAAGTTGAATACTTAGTTGTAAATTACTAAAATTAGATCATTTTTATTTGTGAAACTTAAAACTTGCATGATTTCTGATTGTATATTCTCAAAATTAAAAACTTTCGAATCTTGAATATTCATAATTTTATAATAATTTTTACAAGTTTGGTTTCTTACACGGAGAAAATTTGTTCATTAAAATTTATCCAATTAGTTTGGTGAAACCGAACAGGCGCTCTGACTTCATACAGCACAGCACGATATTATAATTAAAATACTTGAACCCAGGGGGTCGGTCGTAACTCATCCGACCTTCCTATTGTTAGAGCGTTTCATGATTCGAGCCGCTTGAACGAAATTCAAGAATTAATAAAATATTCAGAAATTGAATTTTAATATGCTGCATTAGGTTCGTTACATAATGAGGAGAAGATTGAAAAAAGACAGAAAAAAATCGGTTCACCCGCTCAATTTCTGTTGGGAGTTTTGGTAATTTTGCATTTTATTCAGGATTTCCTCCAATATTGTGAATATTGGACGATGTTCCTAATCCTTTTTTTCATTTTTTTCCGAATCATATCATTTTCACATGCACAGTAATATTCTACGTCTGCAAATGAGGAATCACTTCAATTCAATCACTTCAATCAATCACTTCAAAAAATCAATTCAATTTTATAATGCAATTTAAGAAACAATTAAGCATCGTCCAATGAGCCCTAATTGAAGTAGTTTTGACAATGAATACTGTTACAATCTCTAAAATTGGGCAAAACATGGATCGATGAGATGCTTATCAGCTGATAAAATTTGAAAATGATATAATTTGGAAAAAAATGAAAAAGAAAAGGATTAGGAACAGCGTTCAGTATTCTCAATATTGAAGCTAATCTTGAATAAAATGCGAAAGTTACCAAAACTTCCAACAGAAACTGAACGGGTGAACCGATTTTTTTCTATCTTTTTGCAATCGTGTCTTCGTTATGTAATGAACCAAATGCAGCATATTAAAATTCGATTTCTGAATATTTTAATAATTATCAATTTCGTTCAAGCGGCTTGAATCGTGTCACGCTGTAACAATAGGAAGGTCGGATGATTTTCATGTTACAAAAAGTTGATATTTTCACTCATAACTATTTCACTTTTCAATAAAAAAAACTGTTGACTTGCGCCAAGAAATACAAATTTTCAACAAGAGAAATCTTTTTCATCAAAATTAGTCAATTTTCAACTCAAAAAGATTAATTTTCTACAAAAAAAAGACAAATTTCCAACTAAAAACATACATTTTAAACAAACAATAGAATAGTTTAACTTTCAGTTTAAGAAATAAGTCTCAAAACAAATAAAATAAATTTTCAACAAAATAGTTAAATTTTCAAATAAACAAATGAATTTTCAACCGAAAAGATGTAATGGCTATAAGAAAAATTTGAGGAAAAATGGAATATATTGAAATTTCTAGTTAAAAAAAAACTAATTCTCAGATTTTCATACAAAAATTAATTCTTAATTTAAAAAATAATTTCAACCTGAAGAAATGAATATTTCAAGCAAAAGGATTAATTTTCTACTGAAAAAAAAAATTTTTGAGAAAATACATGAATTTTCCATCGAAATTTTTTATTTTTATTGGAATTTTCAACCTAATAGTTGCATCTTCAATCAAAAAAGTTGATTTCCTACACACACAAAATTTCAACTAAATAGATGGATTTCCAAATAAAAAACATGAATTTTTAATAATGTATAGAATAGTTCAATTTTTAATTAGAGGAATAAGTAAGCAAACAAAATTAATTTTCAAGTAAACAAATGAATTTTCTACCAAAAAGATAAAACTTTTTTGAAAAAGAATCTCGATAAGACATTGAGTAAAATTTTTAGTTTAAAAAATTAATTTTTAATGAGAGGAAACTATTTTTTAAGCAAAGAAATATAATAAAATATATGAATTTCAACTAAAAAGGTTCGTTGCTACCAAAAAAAGACAAACTTCCAATAAAATAGATAAATTTTTAATCATAAAAGATAAATTTTCAACAAAAAGTAGATAAGTTGAATTTTCAGATAGAGAAATAAGTGTTCAAGCAAATAACCTGAATTTTCTCAGAAGTATTTAAATTTTCAAGGAAGCAAATTAATTCTCTATCAAAAAGATTAAATGTCTATGACAAAATTTCAAACCAAAATTTAGTTGACTTTTTAGTTAGTAAAAATTATTCTCAATAAAAAAACTAATCTTCCACCAAAAGAAAGAATAATTTTCTATAGAAAACTAGAAAAATGCAAAACAGTAAACAAATTTTGAAATTGAAAACAGAATTCTGTTGAAAAGTAGTGCATGAGGATCCTCAATATGCAAAATTAATTTAAAGCCCATCCAAATTTAATTAAAATTTTTTTTTTTTTACTTTGGCCCACATTTTGTTTTATCTTCAGGAATTCCATACACTAGGCTGCTACTCTTTGAAATGAATAATATAGTCGACGAATCTCTGAAAAATATTTTTTTTTTACATATTTTTTAATTATTTAAGCAATTTCTATTTGTGTGATATTTTGTCTTCACCAAATCGTGAAAAGTTAACATTTTCTGGAGGTCTCGTCAAACGGGTAATTTCAAATATGTAATGTAAATTTGGATATTCCTAAATTGGTAGTTCAAATTACTCAAGGGGGTTTCAACCAGAATCTAGAATCAGTTAAGGCTTTATTCAGGCTTTGGTTGATTCTAGATTCTGGTTGTAAATCCTTTAAGTAATATGAACTATCAATTTGGAAATGTCAGAAATTACCTCGTTTGATCAAGGGGGGCAACCTTCTTGATTGGCCAATCAAGTCTTTTTTAAAAAACCTGGGAGGACGGAAAGCCAAGTCGGATTGGTATTATATCCAATGTCCCTATTGATGTTATTAGGGTGTTTTAAGATTTCGATTGCTTCTCTATGTTTTTTCGGAAGAATATTGTACGTTTTTGCGATGACAGTTGTTTTGTCAAATAAGATGCTATGTCCTGTCTCGATATGATGCTCAGCTAGTGCTGATTTCGTGAAATGTTTTAGCCTGAATTTACTCTCATGTTATCACTGGCTCACCGCTCTCCCGGTTTCTCTATTATAGGGAGTGCGGTGAGCCAAAGTGTCCTGAAGCAGTGAACTGCAATGTGAGTTTGCAATAACTTTCAAACTAAATATTCATTATAGGAAACGTAATTCATGTTGTATTAAAATATGAAAAAGCAGGTAAAATTTTCGGCAAACTAAAACGTTAATATTTTTGAACCTATTTCAATAAAAAAAGATCAAGGAGGGCAACCTTCATTTCGACCATTAACTTTGGGGTTTTGTTAAAGAATATCATTTAAAAAATCCCTGTTTTTTTCTTACAGAATCAATAATTCCACGACGACGTCAACCACCGCCAACATCTCCAGGATTCAAGGGCAAATCCACAGGTGTTTAATAAAATAGTGTTTACTCAAAGCAAACCGCATGAATGGGACATATTAATATTGACTAAAATTATCAAAATCACTGATTTCAGGGCTATAATTATATTCTATATTATCTCAAATAATTTTTTTTTTCTGAAAAAAAAAATTCTCTCCTTTCCCTCCGCTGGGATTCGAACCACAGAACTTCAGAAACAAATTAATTAAAATAATTTTTAATTCATAGTTCCATCTCATCTGAAAAGGCGTAACATCTGTAGGTAACATCTAGCATAATAATGAGTAAATTTTCTGAAATAAAGTTTCTTCTCTTGATCTCTCTAGTAGCTTAATGGGAAAAGCACCTGACCGGAAATCAGAAGTTCTGTGGTTCGAATTCCAGCTGAGCAAAAGGAATTTTTTTAAAGAAAAAAATGCATCAAAATAATTTTTATTTCATAGCTCCATCCGGTCTGAAAAGACGTTAAAAATTCCTGTTATTCTCTAATGACAATACAGATTCCTCTTTCGAATTATCTCAGATACCTATTTTTGAAAACAAAAAATTTTCAAAACCTTTGTTTAATTTGCGAGATTTTCTTTAATTATTTAAATCCAATTATTTATTTTCTCGCTGACACCCCCCCCCCTGTAACGAACCATAAAAAAATAAAATAATAAAATAAAATAAAATAATAAATAAAAATAAAAAAAAATAAATAATAAGATATGGGACTAATGGCAATTTTTTGTATTCAAGATAATGGTTTGCAGGGTGAAAATTCATTTTCAAAATTCTTTGATTTTTCCTTGACCAAATTTTTATTTTCCCTAATCATTAACATTCGAATGCATATAAAAAACATACAAAATACTTGCATTTTGAACAAAATATTTAAACTTTCAACAAAATAATGAAACTTTCAACAAAACAATTGAGTTATTCACAAAATCATTAAATTTTCAACCTAAAAACATGAATTTTCAACAAAAAAGTACATTTGTTAATATTTCAATTAAAAAATATGAAATTTCGTTCAAAAAATGAATTTTAAGACCACAAAGACGAATTTTTAAGAAATAAAGATTCTTCAGTCATGAAGACAAATTCTTACTCAAACTGTTGAACTATCATGCCAAAAGACGAATTTTCTATGTAAAAATTGAATTTTCAATCAGAAAATTTGATTCGAAAAACATTGAATTTTTATCCAAAAACGATTTCAATTTGACTTTTCAACATTTAAATATGAGTTTTAAATAAGAAGTAAATATTCTTCGAAGATACTTGAATTTTTAACAGAACAGTTGAATTTTTCTCTACAAAAATTACTTTTTAACAAAATTATTGAATCTTCAACCAAATAGTTGCAGTATCATCCAAGAAGAGTGAAATTTTTGCTAAAACAGATCAACTTTCAAATAAAAAAATGAGATTTGAAAAAAATTTGAATTCGCTTCTAAAAAAAATTTTAGTTTGACTATTCAACATTAAAATATGAGTAATGTAGTATAAATTAGTACTCACAAGATTTTTAAATTTTTATACTAAATTTGAATTTAATTTTTTTAATTTTTAATCATAAAAATAGTTGATTTAATGCGTCCAGGATGATTCAGGATAATAAATTGAAATTTTAAATTTCAAAGCTTTTTCGGGTTTCAATCGTGTGCGAAAGTATGAATATTGCCGACGTTTCGTGATCCCTGTGATTGGCCAGAGCGCTCCATGGTGGGGACTGGTCGAACTTGATTGGCCAATCAAGTCTTTTTTTTAAAACCCCGGGAGGACGGGAAGCCAAATCGGATTAGTATTATATCCATTGTCCCTATTGATGTTATTACGGTGTTTTAAGAGATCGATTGCTTCTCTATGTTTTCTTGGAAAAATATTGTACGTTTTTGCGATGACGGTTGTTCTGTCAAATATGATGCTATGTCCTGTTTCGATATGATACTCAGCTAGTGCTCATTGCGCGAAAAGTTTTAGTTTGAGTTTACTCACATGTTGCTTTACACATTGGCTCACCGCCGTCCCGGTTTCTCTCTTATAGGGAGAGCGGTGAGCCAACGTGTCCTGAAGAAGTGAACTGCAATGCTCACGAAACGTCGGCAACATTCATAGTTTCGCACACGATTGAAACCCGAAAAAACTTTAAAATTTTAATTTATCATAAAAATAGTTAGTAACTATATTTTTCTTTCTTGATCAGGTGAACGATTTAAACCAATGGAGTTGGAACATTATGATACTATCTGCCGTGGCAAATATTATCTTGCAAAATATCGCGATGTTGCCAAGATAAAGTACTTTATAAAACTAGAGGCGTTGGATGGCCGCACCGGTAATTGAAAAATTCTTATTTTTCTAATATTCCATTAGTGAAATGCTAAAATGTTAATATTTCATGAGCCAACCACTAAATTACTAATTCGATACAAATTTCCATCCATTCAGATTATCGGGGTGGTAAAGAAGTGTTATTTGATCCTGATAAACTGAGGCATGGTGATCTGCTGGTACGCCTTGGTGAAATATGTGGAGTGTATGAGAAGCATGGTCAGCATGGCGGTTTTCGCGAGCTACCTCTAGAACAACGGGAACTTTGGAGCGTGTACAAGACCCGCTGCCTTGAGTGACCGACAGTGACTTTTTATCGTATGAGTTTCTTAAAAGGAAAGATGGTTCAGGAACTAGCATCCAAGAACTAGCCAGTGGGCACAAATCCATGAACATCCCAATAACGTTTTTGGGACGTTCCTAGGACTTCCTATGTCAGCCCAATCAACGTCTTCAAGACATCCAATATCCTGAAGGTGTCCTAAAGATGTCCCAAAGACATCATAAAGACATAGGACGTCCTCAGACAATCTTTCGTACTGAAATTAGACGTCTTGAGAATGTTTTGGTTCTATGATATCTTCCTAATTTGTGCAAATCCATGAACATTTTACAACCCTAAAGTCAAAAAGGCACTTTCCAGTAACCCATGAGTATATAAAATCCCTTGTTCTTGTGGCAAAGTCTATATTGGAGAATCCGGGAGCGCGGTGAGCCAACGTACAAAAGACCATGAGAGTAAAGTCAGGCTAAAACATTCCACATTTCCTTTGGACGTTCTTAGGACGTCCTATGTCAACACAATTGACGTCTCGAAGACGTCCAATGTCCTAAAGATGTCCTAAAGACGTCTTAAATACAAAGGAAGTTCTCAGAATATCATTTGTATTGACATTCGACGTCTTAAGAGCATTCCTAGAATGTTCAAAAGGCATGTCCCAAAAAACGTTCCAGGGATGTCCTGAAGACCTCTCTAGGACATCCTTAATTTTTGTGCCCACAGAATCGTTGATAATTAAGTTACAAATAATTGTTAAGTTTTGTCAATGAAAAATGTATCGTTAATACCAAAGCAATGAATTTTATATTTCAATCATTCAAATCTTTGTAAGAGTACAAAATAAAGTAAAAGTGTGTACAGGCTTTGGTGAAATTATTAATTACTAACTAAAAGCATTTAATTTTGCTCAACGTATCCCATTATAGACAGGGCCTTAGGGGCCGTACTTAAATTACGTCATGGATTATAGGCCCTCTCTGACACCCCCCTCCCTTCTGTAACAAACTGTGACCAAATATTTCTACCCCCCCCCCCACTCTCACACTCTTTTTATACGTAATTTTTAGTTTCAAAATTTTTTTTACTAGTTATTAATAGTAGAATTAGGCAAGGTATCAGAAAACTTCATTCTCAAAATTTCCTTATTTTTCATTGTCCAATTTTTTATTTTCCCTCATCATTAATATTCAAATACCAGCATTTTAATCTTGAAATACTTTCAACATAGAATCTTTTATGAACGGAATAAAACAGTATTTCAGATATGAATTTAAAATTTTCAAGTTTATTAATTTGTTTTAAACAAAAGAATGTATTTTCTACTATAAAAGATGGCAAAAAGAGACTTTTGACCAAAGAAATAAAATTTTACCTAAATTTTTGAGCCTTAAAGTCAAAAGACGAATTAACCATTAATTTTAAACCAAAAAGAAAGACATTTCCACTAGCAGTTATATTTTTAAGAAAAAAGTTGCATTTAAAGAAAGAAATTCCTACCAAAGCGGATGAATTTATTAATCAAAAAGATAAATTAAAAGAAAATAGTTGAATTTTTTGTTAAAAACGATGTTAGTTGACTTTTCACGTGCAAAATATGAATTTTTAACCAACAAATAAGTTTCTACAAAAATATTGAATTTTCAATCCAAAAAAACGAATTTTTACCGAAAAAGGTTGACTTTTTAAGAAAATTGTTGAATTCTCTACACAATAGTTACATTTTAATCCAAAAAAGGTTGAATTTCTCTTAAGACAGGTAAATTTTTATTTCAAAAAGAAACAAAATTTGAGAAAATAGTTGAATTGTCATCCAGAAAACATTCCACTTGATTTTTCAAGATGAAAATATGAATTTTTTAACACAAAATAAGTTTCCACGAACAAAATTGAATTTTTCATTCGAAAAGACGAATTTTTTCAACCAAAAGAAATGAAATTTTAACGGAATAGTTGAAATCTCTAATAAATGGTTGAATTTTTATGGAAAAGGATGAAATTTCAGTTCATTCTTAACACCAAAATATAAATTTTAAACAAAAAGTAAATTTTCTACGAATTAGTTAAGTTTTCAAGAAAACAGTAGAATTTTCAACCAATAGTATGACATTTCAACGAAATCGTTTTATTTTCAACCAAAAAGTTGCATTTTTATCCAAGAAAGATGAAATGCCTCTTAAAACAGATGAATTTTTAACTTAAAAAAAAATGTTTGATAGTTGAATTTTCATCCAGAAAAGAGTTCAGTTGTCTCTTCAACACAAAAATATTAAATTTAAACAAAAAGTACATTTTCTAAAAAATGGTTGAATTTTCAACAAAACAGCAGAATTTTCAACCAAAAAGTACGACTTTCCAACGAAATTGTTAAATTTGAAACCAAACAATTACATTTTTATCCAATGTGAATTTTGAAATCAGAAAGACAAATTGCCAAAAAAGAGTTGAATTTTCAACCGAGCAGTTGCATTTTTGTCAAAGAAAAATGGAAATTCTACTAGAAGACATGAATTTTTAAATCAAAAAGACAAATTTTCAAAAGAAGAGTTGAATTTTCATCCAAAAGGATTTCAATAGACTTTTCAATAGAAAAATACAAATTTGAAACGAAAAGTATATTTTCTAGGAAATAGTTGAATTTTCAACAAAACAGTTGCATTTTTTTCAAAGAAAGGTGCTTTGTTTCTACTAAAAAAGATGAACTTTTAAATTAAGAAGAAAAATTTTCAAACAAAATATTTTTCATCCAAAAAAGATGTACGGTCCCTTACGAGTATCTCCTACGTCTGATCATAATTGGACTACATCACTGACCGAGCAGTGATGCAGTGGTCTCAGACCGACAAGGTCAGACATCGTTATCCTTCTGACGCGTGGGGCAAAAAAAGTTTCTGTGGACAAATTGATATTCAGAAGCCATTTTTTAACCGATTTGAACTTTTTTTCCTTCAAATTAAAGCTAATAAAATTTTGCATAAATCTGTCATGGCAAATTTTGAAAAAAGTTTACTTTTTATTTTTTTATTTTATAACAAAAATGGAAAAAAACAAAAAAAAAATTCAAAAAAGTATCGGTTTTCGAGAAATACTTGGATTCAATTCGAAATACCTAGAATCAATAAAGCAACTAGCCATAAAAGTTGTCTGATAACTTAGCAATTGTTAACAAATTTATTGAATTTGTTATAGACAAATAGATGGGTGAAAATGGATTCATGGGGATTGGCAGCCATTCGTCAATTTATTCGCACTATTTTTGAACAATTTAGAGAAATAGACCGCTTCTTAATCAATTTTATTAAAAATAATAAATAATTTTTCATTTTGTAAACAAATTTTATAAACAATTATCCACAGCAGGTATTTATGATGAAATAAATCCAATTTTTTCTCCTAAATCTGCCAAAAATTATACAAAAATTTCACTTACTGATCATATTTAGTCATCCAATAGCAACTGATGATTGTTCAAACAAAGTTAATTAACAAATGCACTGTTAGGCTATTTTTATCGGTAAAGACTTGGTTTTTTCTTCGTATCAAAGTGTGAATAGCTAGTTTCTAGATATTCTTGTAGCTTACATGACATTGAA
>CAKNXH010000608.1:0-39512 GCA_932178445.1 Andricus quercusramuli | reverse complement strand
AGTGATGCATTAGTGATGCATTAGTGATGCATTAGTGATGCATTAGTCATGCATTAGTCATGCATTAGTCATGCATTAGTGTGCTATGAACGTTTCGGAATCGGACCGATTCCTTCATCAGATTGTCTTTTACATTTCGCAGAAAATATGGGATGTAGCAGCAACGGTTCCTATGCAGTACTGATCAAAAAAGGTGCCCCGGATTGAATCCTTTGAGGATCTAAACCTAAAAACACCCGAAAGTTTTTCTCCTGATGAGAAATGAACCCAGCTGAAAATTTCTGTCCAGGAACCTCGGAGGATCCTGGACATGTTGCTGGAGGCGAAGCCGTACATATACCTGCATAGGAACTAATCCGCCAGGGTTCGCCAGTGGATTGGATCTCTCAATAGTGAGTTCGATCTTCAAGGGAATGAGAGATGAGCAACTTTATAGCAGTTTACCTCATTGTGCAGTTTTATTAAGTTTTCAGAGAAATATTACAACTGATCACGATTTATAATTTGAATGGTGCATTATTATCCATAATAATAATTATTAACAAATTATTCACATTTAAAATTACAAATTCATGAAAAATTAATATGTATTCACAAGTACAATTGATTATACACTTCCCGATATTAACTAATAGTTTTAACTGAACAAATTATTAGCACCAAGATCGTCACATGAATTAAAGAATTACAAACTTAACTGTTTACATTCAGTTTCTGGAATTTGAACCTATACCTTGTTTTTTGTGTAAAATGTCACCTGACTTATCCACTCCAATCCTGATTGATTTGTCCTGATTGATTGATTTGATTGAATTGCAAAGAATATGTTAAATCACACACAACTATAATTTTGTCATAATTCAGAGCACTAAATTGGATTTATTTTGATAGGTTTGTTCACTCCCCATTTTTGAAGATATTTTACGTTTGTTAAAACTGGCATCATGTCGTCTTCCCTCAGCAAAATATGTTGGCGCTTTTCATTATATAGTCCATGATTGAAACCATTGATGATTATGCTAACAATGTTACCCTCCTCTGTTATTCCAGCATCGAAGTTGTTTGTGAGGATTTGCACTAATTCATTGTTCTTATTTATATAGTAAACACCATGAAATGGTGAATCTTCAATGTGTGATTTTAAAGTTCCATGCAGCGGTATGTCCTGCATAATGGCACGATGAGCTGGACGTCCGGTCGAACTGGGCTTTTCAAGCGTATTGGTGTGTCCATGCATTCTTTCCGGTGAACCTAATTCTGTTCTGGACTCTGCAAGAGTGTTGGTGTGTTCATGTGTTCTTTCCGGTGAATGCAATTCTGTTCTGGGCTCTGCAAGAGTATTGGTATGTTCATGCGCTCTTTCCGGTGAACGTAATTCTGTCCTGGGCTCTGCAAGAGTGTTGGTGTGTTCATGCGTTCTTTCCGGTGAACGTAATTCTGTCTTGGGCTCTGCAAGAGTATTGGTGTGCTCATGCGGTCTTTCCGGTAAACCTAATTCTGTAAGACGAAATAGAAAAATAAAATCAGTTGATTCTAATATGTGTATGTCCATATGAAAAGGGCCCTTATGGCCAGTTCTATAAGTTAGGAAATATTCTCAATCTAGCCAACTGTCTGTATGTCGACCTCTATACCGACTAAACATCAATTCGAGTGAAATCAAACTACATTACAGGTGATTTTAAATTCCTTCATTCATTGATTTCATGCACAATCAATAATTAATCCGAAGATTCGTTTAATGAAACTCTTCTTTCCTTTCCTCCCTGGTCTAATCTTTCCGTTTCCCATTACGTACATGGAAGAAAAATGTAGGATTGAAGTTAGGCAGTCATAATTTAGAGTCAGTCAGATCTTCTAGATAATCTAGATGGTCAGCAGGGCCTTCGATCATTCTTTCGATTGTGAGAAGAAGTGTAGACTCTCTATGTGCCTAATCTAGGTATTGCTTCTGGTCCTGTAGGTGCGCAATAGGGAAAACCTGGGGCCTAAAACCTATGATTACTTACAGGTTATATATACAATGATAATGAAACCCCCCGTTGCGGATAGGGGGCCCTGTACCGAGGATTTCTGCTGAATACGGTTACCCTACTCAATAAGCAGTCGCGGTCAATGGTCCAGGGATGGTCATGACGGAAAAACCTCAAGGTCAAGGCGTTGATCAACTGTGCCGAAGACTGCGTGGCACCAGGGGTGTGGTGTCGTTAACGGTGTCTCTAGGATACCAGGTCGCCTCCTAGAGTAAACACACCTTACCCCCGCATGCGGGGCTCTGCGGGGGTGGACTTTTACTTCCCTAGCTACTGGTGATAATTCAAATGGAGAATAAAGGTAATATAAACAGAAGTATATGTGAGGAGTTCGAAGGAGATCTAGACGTCGTAGAAGGGCTGGACGACAGTGAGAAGTCGTTGGCCAGACAGGACCAAAGGAATGCGGAGGAAAGGATGGAGCAGGCTCGGAAGATCTATATTGATTTGGATGATGTATTGGACATGATGCGGAACTTCTGCTGCACGGAGAGAAATATGTTCATGCCTATCAGGGATGGACTGAAGGAGGCACAGGTTCTAATGGAAAAGCTGGCAATGAGCTTAGGCTCTGCCGAATCTTCCTACCAAGAAGCGATGAAGCATGTTGAAGAAGAGGTCGGTAAAAAGTACCTGGATGAGGCGAAGGTTAATAAAGACACGAGCCAAAGCGGGACTCAAACTGAAGAAGCCGTGGAGGCTCCCACTACCCAAATTGGGAAGCGTGAAAGGGAGCTGTCAATGAGTCCCGTTGAGGCAAACGATGTCAGACAGAGGACCAAGAAACCGAGGACCCGCACAACTACTGTGGCTTCCTCGACTCTGAAGAGTGAGGATGTGGAAGAGATTACTTCTGCACCAAAACCCTGAAGAAAGAAGGAGCCGAAAAGGAGAGCTCGACCCGAGGCCGAGGTTCGAGCTACGCCGATAAGCGGTTCTGAGGACATGGGTTTGCGGGAAGAGGAGGTGAGTTTAGTGGGTATTGCCGTTTTTAGGTCGAGTCCCACACTCAGTGCGTAAATGCATTCTCACCTCCTCTACAAAAAAAAACTGAACTAATCAGTAATATCAGACGACCAGAAAGCCTCCCAAGGGTTTTCTGCTTGGCGGTTGCTGGTGCCATGAAAGCAACACCAACATCAGCTCTTAAAGGTCATCATGGACATCCCGCTGTTGCACCGTTTTGCAAGAGAGATTGCGGCAGTGGAAGTCTATAGATTCCCAGCAGAGAGCAACCTTTGTGATGTTGATGTAAGAGACCTATATTATATCACTAAGCGCATGCTGTGCTAGGATAATATTCTCGCTATGCAAACTGATGTTATGTTGAGGAAATTATCCTTCATGAAACCCTTCAAGGTCATCTTCCTTGAAAGGTAAGAATGGCATGATGAAGGGAGAAGGGAAGAATTATTTACACGAGGAAGTCTGGTTTGATACACAGGTGGCTGTAAGTACTCCTTGGGAACAGGGGCTGGAATCTATGGGAAGTGGCCCAGGGCATTGGGAGCGCGTTGTGCACCCAAAAAGGATTGACGAATTTCTTATTAATCACTTTTCGATAGGATGCGGAGTTTTCTTTGTAATCGTTCAAAAAAACAGTAATTTTTTTTAATGTTAAAAACGACACAAGGTAAGAACAAAAATTAACAGAAAATGAATAGAAAATTAATGGAAAATAAATTGATAGTTCTTCAAAAAATAAAATTACTGAAATCAGATCTTTTCAATTCATTCTCTCACTTAAAGAGAAAAAAATTGGATAAAGTTAGATCTTGTGGAGGACGTTTAATTCGTACTACTATTAACAAATTGAACTGTTTACAGAAAAAACAAAACTTCACTTCCTGTTTTCAATACAGAAGACTTTATAGAAAATTTGTCTAATGAAATGATTCCAAAGAATGTAACAGAGATTCTAGCTTTGGGCGGAAAATTTGATATGCCATATAATAAAAAGACTCTATTATTAAATGACTACATTCTAGAAGTTGAAAAGAGAAGATTAAAAATTTCAGAAAAAGACTTGAACTGTCTTAGAAGTACTTTGACATTTACTATAAAAAAGCACCTAGTATCACAAATAATTTGGAATCCTAATCAGAAACTACTAGAACAGAAATTTACGGAAACAATAAATTAGGAATTATTTTTTATGTTGAAAAATTAATTTTACGAAAATATTGCGAAATATTTCAAAAGATCACAAAATTTTCAAAAAAGAATCTAGAAGATTTCAAGCCTCGAGTTTAAAAAGTGTCCAGTTTGAACAAAAAATCGCAAATTTATTGATTCATTCTTCATTTGACAGCACTAAAAATGATTACGTGAATTCATATCTTTTAATACTGAATCTGAATCTTTAAACTGTACGATTTACAAAAGTTAACAAACAAATTTTTTTAGCAGTATAAATGCATTTTAAAGTCTTTTCAAAACTTGTACACCTTCTAAATATCTTTTAGAATGATTCACTGTTTTTAGTTTTGCAAAGTTGAAAAAATTGCCTTAAAATCTAACAGATGCTTTTCCGATAATTTTGTAAATCTTTCAAAATGTTTTGAAATCCTTTTAAATATTCTCTGAGAATTAATTTCAGAAATAAAAAGCATTTGAAATTCTGCTAGCAATACTAAGAAATTTTTTTATTATCTTGAAAGCTTTCAAAATTCTCAAGATTTAAATTATCTTCCAATCTTTTCAAAACTTCTCAATATCTAAATCTTCTTTTATTCTCTGATGATAATACAGATTCTTTGAAAATGTTGATTCATCACCTTGCAAAATAATGCAAGTATTTTCTGAAAAAAATTTCTTCTCTCGATCTCTTTAGTAGCTTAATAGGAAAGCACCCAGCCGGCAATCGGAAGTTCTGAGGTTCGATTCCACGCGGAGCGAAAGGAGAAGATATTTTTTCATAAAAAAAAATTAATTAAAATTTTACGTTCTTATTTTTGGAAAAAAATGATATTTTTTAGTTAGAAATTTAAATATTTTGTTGAAAATTCACATTTTCTTTTTGAATTTTTTAAACTGAGAATTTATCTGTTTTATTGTTGGTTGAATATTGGTCTTTTTAGTCGAAATTTGGACTTTTTCGTTAGAAATTCGTTCTTTTTCATGGTAAAAGTTCCATTATGGACCAAGTCCGAAAAAAGTTCTACATTTCGTTCGATCCAAATCGGTTGAAAATTAATTCGACTCAATCCGGTTCAATCCGAACTTTCAATCCAAACCAAATTTCCAATCTAAAATAATTCAAATCAATCCGAACTCTGATTGACCTAAACCAGTTTTCAATTTGAATGAACCTGAATGAATCCGAGATCGGATTAAATTGGATTCATTCGGATTGAAAATCGGTTAAGATTAATCCGAGGTTGTATCCATTAGGATTGGAAATTGAGTTCGCATTAATTCGGAATGAGTCGGATTCATTTTTTATCGATTTCGATCCAAAGAAACGTAAAACTTTTTTTGAATCCGTTCGGATTAACTCGGACTGGTTCGGATATAGATTCCGGAATGATTCGGATGGCTTCGGATTGGTTTGAAATAAATTACTATCCCAAACTTTTGCCAGGGGAGGGAAAAAAAATAATACCCGATCGTAGGGAATATTTGATGAAAAAAGGTTAATTTTGTCTTTTGAGAAACTGGTAAGAGGGTAGGATGAAGGCAGAATATTTCCGCTGCATAAAGGTGGTGATGAAGAATTAACAGGAAACTATAGAGGTTTGTCATTACTTGATGTTGGGTATAAAATTTTGGAATCTTTTTTGAATGTGAGAATCAGAGACTGGTTAGAAAGAAAAGGTTTATATACGAAAAGTCAAGCAGGATTCAGGAAAAAAGGGCAACAAGAGACCACACATTTGTGCTCAATTCACTTATAAACAACAAAATGAAAAGTGAAGGTGGGAAACTACACGTGGCCTTTGTAGATTTTAGGAAAGCCTTCGATACAGTGGACAGAAAAATTTCTTTTGACAAATTGCAGAATCTGGAAATTAGAGGTTGAATGTTGAGGATGGTCGGAGCAATTCTTCATAAAACAATGAACGAAATAATAACCGGGGAAGGTATTCCAGATAGTTTCGGAACAACCAGAGGGGTTAGGCAAGGATGCCCATCAAGCCCCACTCTATACAATATTTTTACGGAAGACCTTGAAGAAGGTTGGGGAAAAAAATAACTTAGGAGGAACAGTAATAGGTCAAACAAAAATATTTGGAATCTTTGCTGACGATCTAGCTGTAGTAGCTGTTACTGCCGCGGGCCTCAATGAAATTCTAAAAGAATTAGTAAAATATTTAAATACAAACAGTTTACAAATAAATTTTGATAAAACCAAAGTAATGATATTCAGGAAGGGGGGAAGAAGAAAGGCAGGAGAATCTTGGAGAGTCGAAGGAGAAGAGCTCAAAATAGTGGACCGCTATAAATATCTGGGGTTTTGATTTCGACAGGAGGAACTTATACTAAGCACATCCGAGAAAATGGTAGGAAAAGCGCGATAAGCCACAAATTCTGCATAGGGGGTTATGAAAAGGGAAAATACAACTATATTAGGGAAAAGGTTGTATTCGATAGATATATTGGTAAAAGTAGGCAGTTTATCTGAAGTAGAAATTTGGGGGCGGGAGAGAAGAGAAAAATCGAGAAACTACAGGGATGGTTTATAAAAATGGCAATGGGTCTGGATAGAAGCACTTCGGGTTATATTTGGAGGTTCTTATCTGGAAGACACAATTTAGAAATGGAAACAAGAAACATAGCAGGAAAATACCTACTAGAAATCTTGGACATGGAGGAAAATAGGTGGCCGAAAATTTGTTCAAGAGAGGAACTAATAGGGATTTCGAACAAGATGCCTTCCAAATGGGGAGAAAAACTTGAGAAAGCGTTTAGACAGGTTAGGAGCGGGGAAACACTAAATTGGATTTGGGAAGGAACAAGAAAGGAGGTGAAAACCAAGCTAGCTAGAGTTATAAATATGCGAAGATTTCTTCTTGTAGAATAATAATCAGCAAGTTTGAAAAGGTTTCCGTGAATATTCGCGAAGATGTTAGACGTGCAATAACCCATAGAAAAAACTAATATATCTTAATTTTTCAAGTTTTCTTTTCACGAGAGGTTTCCAATTTACACAATTTCAAATAGAAAATAATTATAGAAACACAATCTAGTCGCAAATAACAATGCACTCTGAATTAGATATTTGTTATTATATATTACCGATAAAATGAGGAAACACCGCTAGGACAAAGAGAAAAACAACAGTGATGGTCCCCATCTTCTTTAACAGTAGCAAACTCCTTTGCAAAAAATGTCTTCGATAATAATTCTACAATATGTATCTGCTACTCAAATTATCATCTTTGTAGGCTAGATTATTACTTCCTGAATCTGTTTACTTCATTTAATGATGTAAAGATGAGGCTCGTTTGGGTAATATGTACATAATATTTAGATAAAATAAGGTGTTTTTATTACATTGCGCAAATACAACTATAATGTTGAAAGAAACTTGAGTAATAATGTCTTACGTTATCAGGTAGTATAAGCAGTATCATTTCCTTTTAGCATTTTTTTTATACGCAAAAATAATGTCATAAATTTATACTAAGTTTAGAATTTCTAGAATAAGCCATTCAGATGATGTCAAAAATATTAAAGCTTGAAACATTCAAAACGTCCAAAAATCACCCTCTGATTTGAACTTATTTTTTCAGAAAATTATTTTGAATCTATTTCTAGCGGATTGGTCAAGAAAGGCTAGTTAATAAACTGGTTCTTCCTAGTGGAGCCCAAAGAAAGTGCGCCAAAGCCCAATTTGGTCTGTTCAGTTTTTCGAGAGTCTATAGTTCCAAATACGTCCTAAAAACGTCTTTTAGATGTTGGATGTCTTGTTATTGTTCTTTTTTACTTGGGTTAAATTAAGTCAAATTAGTGCACGCAGATCATTTGTGATGCTTATTTTGGGCAGAGAATGCCTCCGTGTTGGTTCTACATGTCTGAACTCTAGTAAAGCATGACCGAAATTTCTTTCAAGGTGCTGTCGTTTCCTGGGATTTCACTGTTCATATCATCGTTATCATCTTTAAATGGAAGTTCATCGATGAGAAGCTGCTGTTCCACTTCGATGTCGATGACAGCTATTTCAACACCCGAAAGCAGACTGTTTACAGATAATAAGTGTTTTTGATCAGCTAGATTCTGCTTATTTATTTTTGCGGCTTATACTCTTCTGGCTCTGGTTGTATTAGGCCATCTACCTCCAGAGGACGTGGTGGTGCTGAATCATCACCAAGTTCAGGAAGAACATCAATTGCCGCTGCTTGTTCGTGTGACGCAGCTTCCACTAACTGGTGTTCATTTCCGTCCTTTTACACGCCAAATCAGCCTGTTGCTTAATCTCCATTGCTCGATCTTCTGTGATGTGTTGATTAGTCCTGATGTTCTATATCTTAGCGATAAGATCCCTTAGTGCGACTTTCACTATCTCAGGATACTTTGCAGTTTCCGTTCTAAAATCGTATCCTTTTTCGTGTGGGGTTTCAAACTTCATACTTTGATAATAGAGGCACACCAATTCCTCATTCATTGTGGTATCCCACTTGATGATCTCCCACGGTATTTCTCTTGAGGTGGTTGGCTGCAAATAGCTAACGCTAGCCAAAGAATCCTTAGCAGACATAGTTGATGTTTCACTGTTGACCGTATGTCGCAGATGTTCTTGCTGGCCAGCTGTTTGATTAGTGAGATCTGCCGGATCACATCACAGCTCACAATCATCACCGTCCCGCATGATGTGGCCCCCAGTAGTGGTTCCAGGGGTGCCCCGATGATCCCCGGGAAGCGACAAGCGTTTCAAAATTTTCAAAATTTTCAAAATGACAAGGGGAAAGACAAAGAAAAAGTTGGATATAGAGGGCCAACAGAAAGAGAAATTTCAGAGTTAGATGACATGCGTAAAATGATGATAGAAGTAATGAGGATATATGAGGAGAAGCAGGAAAGATGGGGAGAGGAAATAAAGAATGAAATTAGGCGGACAATGACCTAACTTAGGGAAGAAATGAGGTAATGGGAAGAAGTCAGGGAAAAGTTAGAGGAAAGGATGCAGACGTTGGAGCAAAATCTATAAAAGCAGGAAGAGCCTAATTAAAAGGTGGAGGAGTTGGAAAGTGGAAGAAAGAAAAATAGAAAACACGAACCGGGTGTTTGCAGGTGGGGAGAGTGAAAATAAGGTCTGACTTTGGGATATCTTCTGACGGCATAGAGAGTTACGAGAGTAATCTTCATTTTGAAAGCAGGCAGGATTGGATATACTTCACCCAAGGACTTCCGTCCCATCAGCCTCGAATTTGTCCTACTAAAAACAGTGGGAAGACTTGTGGATAGATATATACGCAACAAGGTCTTATCAAGTGGACCACTTCACAAGGAGTAGCACGCCTATAGGGCTGTTCACTCGACCGAGACGGTCCTAACCGGAGCAGTCAACCTAATCAAGAGACAACGGGAGCAGAAAGATCTCGCGTTTGGAACCTTATTGGAGATAGAAGAAGCCTTCAACTACACCTCGAGAGAGGTGATCAGGGCGGCCACGATTGCACATGGTGTGCCTATTGCAGTCGTGGAATGCACTTGCCACATGTTGGCTAACAGAAAACTAACAACAATTAAGGGTGATACTAATTTATGTGGTACCGTTGACTCGAGATGCTTGGTAGTGGACGAACTGCTTCATCTACTCACGAATCAGGACTACCACGTTATAGACTACGCGGACGCTACAAATCTAGG
Organism: Andricus quercusramuli; assembly: GCA_932178445.1. Classification (NCBI taxonomy): domain Eukaryota; kingdom Metazoa; phylum Arthropoda; class Insecta; order Hymenoptera; family Cynipidae; genus Andricus; species Andricus quercusramuli. The sequence continues at coordinate 29,667 of CAKNXH010000608.1, read as the reverse complement.
ACTCATCCAAATTATGACACAAAAAGGCATTCTAAGGAAGCAGAACACGTTTTTTAATTGTTGGCAGGTCCAGGGTCCATTCTCGCTTGAAATGACAAGAAATATAAGTAGTTCAGAATGACCACAAAAAATGTACAATAAAACGCCAAACAATTGCAAAAATGTTTCCAGTTCATCTTTCTAAATCCAAGTTACGAAACTTTCTTAATTAATAGTGAAGCTCTACTAGATCAATCAGAGAAAAGTAAATCTCTGAAGATTAGAAAAATTATATTATCAAAGTTTTCGAGATGATAAAAATGATTAAAAAGTATCATATCGTGTAGTATCAGATAACATTCAAAGTGATTGGATAGATTTTATTATTGAGAAAATGAGATTTATGTACACAAGAAATATCATCTGATTTTAAATTGTTCAATTGGGAAGTGTTAGGAGCTTCCCAGTGGGGAAAAAAATTGAGAATGTCCTACAGACGTTTTTGGAACATCCCTTAAGACGTCTTTCGGAATATGTATTTTGGACATCCTAGGGATGCTCTTAAGACGTTCAATATCAGTAAGAAAGATATCCTAAGATCGTTCTATGTCCTGATTACGTCTTAAGGACATCTTTTGGACATTGCACGTCTTAGAGACGTTGATTGGGCTGACATAGGACGTCCTGGGTACGTGCTAAGGACGTTCTTGAGATGTACATGGTTTGGTGCCCACTGGGTTCCATTTTCCAAAGTTCAAAAGAGTTCTAATTTGAGTGCATTAATCTTCAGTTCAGTTTTGATTGTCTCAACAGAGAAAGGTTTCCAGAAGAGGAATCTGTTTCGCTGTTTTTCTGAAATCCTTATTCAAACAGTGAGCATACGTTAAATAGTTTGATATATGCGACATAATTTGTTCTTTCGGATAATGTACTTCGCCTCGCAATAAAAAGTTCTTGGGAAAGAATCTCTTACCATGCTATGAATATAGTTTCCAACACGGGAAAAAAATATAAGCAGTCAAAACATATATAAAACAAAAAATAGCAGGAGACACATCCCTACATCCTACAGCAGTTCACCAATAATGCTCATCTACTCTCTTATCATTACATATCTACTGTAGGATGGTCTCCCCTTTTTTTATTTGAGGCAGCTTCACACCTTCTGGCATGGACATTTCGTTTTCTTACATTCATGAAAATTTAATTTTGTAAAGTTAGAGACCATTAGTGTTTTTATAATACATCAATTTCACACATCTTCAGAATGAAAATTTTCCAAATTCGTTGTCAATAACATTTTTCTTTGGTTTCATGATGCCTTCACATTAAATCGGTTTTAATAATTTAAACAAAAATATGACAAACAAATTTTTTTCCGTGTTTCTAGGTATCTTTGTTGATCCAACTTTATCTCTACCGAGGCTTCGCTTGTTTAAACAATATCTCGAAATATCTGAGTCACGGTAAAACTGATTGCGCCATTCCATTCTACAAAAAAACTTACATTGGATAATTTGTTCAAGAACCTAGTCCCTTATCGGATGCACACACACAAATGAATTTTCTTTATCTTATGGCCAAAGTTATAGTCGTCTGGGTTTTTAGAACGGATTCGAAAATCTAGCAAATTTGATTGGTGTAACTTTGAAATAGAGAGAAGTTTTGTCTGTATCAGCTGGGCTATGAGTACACAAGAAAGTTTGCTTATTTTGCAGCAATAGGAATAAGCTTTACGAAACGCCAATCAGCAGCCTACATGTCGACAAGAATTTTCGTCAATACTAAGATAATGGCTAGTATATACACAAGCAAAAAATATTCAAAATCCAGTTAGTTATAGTCCAAAAAATTCGTTACAAATCATCTCTTTGTGTCTACAGCGAAATGAAGATCTTCGTCTTAATGCTGCACTTCACGTTTGTGATGTTCCTCGATTCTGTTGGTAAGTAGACTATGACATATTGTCCAATCATTCACATATTGAATCATTGAATATTAATTAATTTTTGTTAAAAAGTTACTAATCTTAAAAGAAAATCGTCTGGACTTTTCATTTGTTAATTAAAAATCATCCAGACACTGCTTCTTCTTCCTAAACACTTTCAACTCTCTCAATTTTTCGGGACGATTGGACACAGATAATTTTTCCGTCAACCTTCGTTAACAGATGCGGCGAGCCATTATTTATTCACACCCGTATAAGCAATATATTTTTCATCAATCTCCACTCCTCTCCAATCCCCGCTTCTCATAATGAGAGTTCAACAATGTGATTTTCTCAAATTTGTCAAAAAAATTTCATGGGTGTGAACTACTCCAAAATCATTTTCATTACACAAGAAATTGCGGAATAGAAGTAAATTCAGGCCGAAAAATTTGGAAAAAATATATGTTGCTCGTGATAATTAAACAAAGTGTACGCGTCTCTATATTTTGCTTGCATTTATTCTTGTTTGGCAATGTTTGGTATGTTGATAAATAATCTTGGGGTAGTTTATCCTCATCATATTTATTTTTCGAAAAAAATATTTTTCCTATCTCACGATGAAGAAATTTCTGCAACTTGTTTCCTTCGCATAAGCGATTTTGTTTTCGAGAACAATAATAAAATGCAATTCATGGTGATTACCCCCTAGAAAATAACTTTTATTGAAAATGCAAAAGCACGTAAAAGTTTTTAGTTATCACGAGCAATATATATTTTTCCCAATTTTTTTTTGGCTTGAATTTACTCTCTTTTGTCAAGTTTTGATGCTTCGATAAATAATGTTGGGGTAGTTCAACACTTGTTTCAGAAAACTTAATTTATATGATATATTGAAATCTGACAAACAGGCACGCTTTTTTGACAAATTAAAAAGTTAACATTTTTGATCTCATCCCGTAGAGAAAATGATTAACGAGGGCATCTTTATTTCGGCCATTAACTTTGGGCTGGGTTGAAAAATTTCGTTAAAAAAAATCTGTAATTTCTACTTTCAGAGATAACGGAGCGGCCAGATTCACGTCGATCAACGTCACCCTCGTCTCGATTACCGCCACCACCTCAAGCGCGGTTCCAACGCCAAACCATAGGTGTTTAATAAGATAGTGTTTACTCAAAATAAAAAACGTGGATGGCACATATTAATATTAACCAAAATTGTCTAAACGCTTTGTATACACAGTCAAATCTTCAAGCTGTTCCAAATGGGGACATCAAAAATCTCCACACTGTCTCGGAAATGTGTAGCGCCCTCTATTGTACTAGACATTGAGAAAATAGTGTAAAACCGCTTTTTTTCATAGTTATATTCAGAAAAATAGGTTCACAGTTTTGGAATTAAGATTAAAAAGTACAAAAACGATAATAATCAATTGCAGCTATAACACAACGTCACACATATTAACCTAACCTGTTTTGACTGGGGTGTTCTTACCCTGTCGTGCGTATGGCACGTCATGCTGCGTGTGCAATATTTCATGAGATAGGTTGGAGATTTCTCAAACTGCAGCATACAAAGACAGAAAAAGCTTGGAGAGGGACAGAATGGACATTCGACAGTATAGATTATTTTTTTGTACCAATAAATCAGCATTTTATGATACCGTAGGGCCGGCTGAAAAGTGAGTATTGATGTTTATAACATTTTTTGTCGTGAAAAGATACGACTGACGTGGCAGTCATCTGCTTTATAACGATCCCTTTTCAGGGGGGCTTACAGGCTCACAACATGGTGATTGAGAATAAATAAAATTTTAATTTCAATATTTTGAATAACTATCAGTAGACTTGTAATTTAGTATAATTTATAATATATTTTTCTTACTCGATCAGGTGGACCAATAATACACCCGCGAAGAGATGATTGGATCTGCCGTGATTACTATTATCTTGCAAAAACTCAATATCTAATGTTTGTGGCGTTGGATCCGACCAATGGCGAACCATGTAATTTAAAAATCTGATTTTTCTAATATTTTATGAGTGAAATGCTAAAACATTATTATATCATGAGTCAGTCACTTGATTTCTAATTCAATACAAATTTCCATTGATTCAGTTATCCATAACGGTGACCTAGTGGAATATGACCGAGGTTTCAAAGCTGGTGATATGCTGGTAAACGGAGAAGATATAATATATGGAGTATATGAGGGCCAGGGTGAGAATGGCGGGTTTCGCCTACTACCTGAAAACTTGAAGGAAAAATTTTCAACTCTACGAAGAACGCATGGGATGAGTGGCTGACAAACTGCAATCGACTTTGGTCCGAGTTGGCGCAATACTGCCCACTTGAGGAAGAAACTGTACAACTGCCTTTGGTGCGAACCTAGATATTCAATAAAATGCGTCAATAATATGCGTCCATATTTGTACCTTTTAAAGTGTGAGAGTTTTTGAAAAGAAAATTATTGAACAATAAAATTATCATAAAATTAATAATTTACAATTAAATTACAATTACTGTTAAGTTTTGGTAATCCAAAAGTAATCAAGTTGATATTTCCGTCATTCAAATCTTTGTATAAGTGCAAAATAAAACTAAAGAGTGTACAGAGTTTGGTCAAATTATTGATTTCTTATTGAAACCATTCAATTTCTGTAAACAGTATCCTTAACACACCTTAAGATTCTCAGGCGTAATAATAAATTCTAACATCAAATAATATTCATTAAAGAAGTAGATATTTGATATATGAATTTTACACATTCTACTGAATTCAACTTGCCATTTTTGGACGTACTATAAAAGCAATGCACATAAACTTAAATATATGCACAGTTTTTACCTTCTGAACAAGTTATTATTCACAAACTTCTTGTAGCACAGAAAATTTGTAAAGGAAATGATAGTTAATTCATATATTCAAGTTCAAAATTAGTTTAGGGTCCTCCGATGTGATGAGAATAGATTTTTTTTATCTTAACTGGTTCCTTCATCTTCCCAAACGTATCTTGACTGTTGGGATCCTCGAAAATTTGCACGATTCTGAATAGGCCAGATTTCATTTATACGGCCAACCTCATTGATCATTTTGAGATCCATCTTCTCCAAAGATATTTTATTTTCACGACAAGTTCCACTAGATGACTAACTTTGCATTGTGTTCAACGATAAACTGAAGTCACCGAAACACGCTGCTACTCTCATACCCCTGGCACGGCGCGACCACGTGAACTAATCTGATTGGATCGAACGTCCTACAATTCCATGGAGTGGGAGGAATCTCTAGTAGAGATCCCCCACTTCACTTTACTTTCACGTGGGGGCAGTGGTGCTAACAGACCGCGAGTATTTCAACTGTGCAGGCGTAGCGTAGGGAAAAAGTGACAAAGAGATCATCTCTATTCTCCCTTCCTCCACTATTGCCTGACGCCTGTGCAGTTGAAAAAGTTTCGGTCTGTTTGCACCACTGCGCGGGGGGAAAAATCTCGAGTGGATATCCCTCCACCGACCGAGAAACCAATGGCGTGCGACTACCTCACTGGACCATGCTGCCTCCGCTCCTCGTGTAAAGTCGAGACGGTGATTAATAAAAGCCAGACTTAGTATGGCTTCAAGGTTACAAACCAGTGATAGTTTCGCACCTCCGAGAGCACCGATCATTAGGAAAATTACTTTAACCGAATATTTTGGGTACAGTCGTTGCAGCTCCCTCATAAGGTTTCAACACCTCTCCTCCTTTTTCCTTTCCTTGGCAGTGATGTTGTGGTCAGCCGAAGCCGAGAATTTGATCACGAATATAGTTCGCTTCTCGAAGTCTTGGAGAACGATGGCAGGTTTTGCGTGTAGAATAGAGACTGCTTTCCGAAAATCATAGTTCAAAAAATTTGCCACTTCTCGTTTTGGACAATTGACTATCTCCCTCGGAGAGTTCAGCAGGGCAGGGTCGCGACCAACACCGTAAGAGCGACAAAGATGATAATAAAGCACTCTCAGGGCCGAATAATGTCTTTAGAGATACGTCGTTCCCACTTGAGTGGGACACCCGGATAGAATATGTTCTAGGTACTCAGCGTGTGCATGACACGCTCTGCACCTATCGCTAAGAAATTCTTGATGTACAATGCGGTCACGGAATACTATGGTGGAAATGACACCATTCTGTCATGCGAAAATGGAACACTGTATCTGAATTGAGCCCTGATAATCTGAGGAAAGCAAAAGTGTGTTCCTTCGACCAGGTCTGATTTTCTACATTCATGTGAAAGTTTCCGCGCATTTTCTTATCAAGTAGGTTTCTGCTGAATATGGTTATAATAATCAATAAGCAGTTGTGGACAATTATCCAGCGGTTATCCCAAAGGAAATAACCCCCAAGCGGAGGCGTAACAACCGTGCCGAAAGCTGAATGGCACCTGGTTAAGGTGTCTCGATCGGTGACATGAAGAATAAAATTTTCGAACAAATATTGAAATCTTTTTTTAAGGTTATATAAATATAATTTAGTTCACATTCTTAAAATAATTGTAAAATATCTATCTATCTAAATAATTATCTCCCAAATCTTCCAGATTTTTTTTTAGAATTTACCAAATTTTTTAAAATGTTTTACAATATTTTTAAGTATCCTCTTAAAATTAGTTTACCAAAAGAAAAAATCGTTGAATTTTTTCATGGGAATCTCAAAAAAATGTCCGTTCACTTGAAACTTTTGAGTATTCTTAAAAAGCTTCATTTACTTTTATTTTTGAATCAAAATAAAAACAAATTTTTTAATGATTTAGGTTTCAATTCAAAAGATTAGTTTGAAGTTTTGAAGATTACAAAATATGTCGGAAAAACATCTGGACGATTCAAAGACAATTCTTTTTATTATACAGGATCTTAATCAATTTAAGGAAAACTAAATTATTTCAAAAAATATTTCGAAGTTTTGTAAGCTTTGAAAAGGCCATTTTTTTAATTTTGCAGAATGAAAAAAAAACATTAAGGAAAATATGAAATCATTCTTTCGAACAAAATTTTGAAGCTTCTTAGGTATTTCAAAAGGCTCCAGGAAAATGAAAATGATTCCTTAAGATTTCTGGGAAAATTTTTGATGACACTTTTCTGAAAAATTGACTTCTGGAAATATCACCAATTACAGTTTACATTGAGAATTCGTTTCCTTTTGTTTGAAAATTGAAGTATTTGCTTAAAAATTGAACTCCTTTGTTAAAAATTCATTTTTTTGTTGAAGATTCATCATTTCAGTTCAGAATTCATCTCTTTGTTTATAAATCTAACTGTTTTGTTTGAAAATGTAACTATTTTGTGGAAAATTCCTGTTTTGTTGAAAATTGGTAGTTCTTGGCAATTAATTAAACTTTTGTGTCGAGAAGTCATGTTTTTGGTTGAAAATTAAATTTTTTGTTTTATTTTTGCACTTTTTCCAAGATATTTCTTTAAAATTTTCTAGATTCTTTCTCATGTGAAGTGGAATGCCTACAATCTAATTTCAACTTAAGGGCATGTTCTCCGGTGATCACGTGACCAAACCAGTCCTTGGTTGTGAAATTTTTTGTGTGTTCACCATGCCCAAACGCAATGATATATTGCTCTCAAAATTTGGGATATAGAAAATGTGACAATAAATTGCGTTTGTATATTTAGTTTCAGTAATAATTTTGAAAAAAATTTTCCATGTAAAAAATAAATGTGGAAAATTTCATAACCGAGCTTGGTTATCTCTACTTTACCGACGTTGAAATGCTCCAAAAATAATGACAGGTTACGTGTGTGCAGATACTTATTTTTTGATTTGCAATGAATGTGCAATAGGGTTGGTCAAAAATAAATACTTTTGCAATTCAAAATTGCTACAACGCGGAAAAGTGGCGTATTAGGGTCCTAGAAAAGTATAATTAATTTGGAATCGATCGACATGCAGCTTGGTTTCACGCGCTCGAAATAAAGGTTTCAAAAATTTCTTGTTTGTAGAGTTTTTTCATTTTAATTGAGTTTCAATTTTTTTCTACATACCTTGAGGTCAAAAAAGTCTTCTCAATTTTTTTCGGATTTTAATCTATCATTTTCTAAGAGATAATTCCTATTTAATTTGCCATTGATTTCGGAAATTTTTTAAACACGTTTGCAAATAAGAGGAGAATTATTTGATGTACATGACAACTTTTTAGTGACAAAATTGCATTAGAAAACAAATTCCCAAGACCCACGAATCGAAATTGGCAATACAGCAAATTAAAAAGAAATTTATTTCGGTATTTTATTAACTTATCTTCATAACATGTGGTTGAAATATTTTTGTGAGCATGTGTTGGTTTTTTAAACATAGAAATATACTAGACAAAAAATCCACAAGACCCAGGAATCGAAGTTAGCAATAGAGCGAATTTTAAAATTTTTGATTTTGGTATTTTATGAACTTATCTTTATAACTTGTAGTTTAAACATTTTTCTGAGCATCTGTGGGTTTTGAAACATAGAAATACACTAGAAAAAAAATCGACAAGACCTAGGAATCGAAATTGGAATTACAGCAAATTTCAATTCAGATTTGTGGATCTTGTCGAATTTTTTTGTGGTATACTTCTAGGCTTAAAAATTCCACACAAGTTCGAAAAATGTTATACTTATAAGTAAATAAAATAATTCTGTTAATTCCGAAATAAGAAAATTTGCGGTCATTGAATTTCGTTTCCTGGGTCTCCTAGACTTTTTTAGTGTATTTCTATGTTTAAAAAAACCCATATATGCGCAGAAAAATGTTTAAACTACAAGTTATAAAGATAAGTTCATAAAATATCAAAATCAAAATTTTAAAAACTCGATGTATTGCCAATTTCGATTCCTGGGTCTTGAGGATGTTTCTTCTAATGCATTTTTGTCACTAAGAAGTTTCCATGTACCTCAAATAATTCTCCTCGTATTTGCAAACGTGTTAAAAAAATTTCCGAAAACAATGGTAAATTAAATAGGAATTATCTCTTAGAAAATGATAGATTAAAATCCGAAAAAAATTAAGAAGAATTTTTTTGACCTCCAGGTATGTAGAAAAAAATTGAAACTCAATGAAATTTAAAAACTCCACAAACAAGAAATGTTTTAAACCTTTTTTCCGAGCGCGGGTAACCAAGCTGCATGTCCATCGATTCCAAATTAATTATACTTCTTTAGGACTCCAATGCGCTACTTTTCAGCGTTGTAGCGATTTCGAATTTCAAAAGTATTTATTTTCGACCCACCCTAATGTGCAAGTGTTATTGTATATATTGATTTTTGGAATGTTCAGACGACTTAGTCCAAAATTTGTGTCAGTTATCAACATACGTGAATCAGAAAATCTGACATACATCAAACCAAACATTACCTGCACGTGCTGCAACTCGAATGGTAATATCCTATTTTATCAATTCATAAATGAAATTTCCTTGAAATTATAAACATATTGATGTATGCAAACGTTCTCTAGTACTTTTTATTCAATCGTTCAAATTCTAAACACGATATCTCAATCCGTGTGGACGTAGCGAGCACCAAAAAAAATGAAATAATTTTACACATTCATTTTTTACATGGAAATTTTGTTTCAAAATTATTACCATTCACATTCGTTGCTCATTCGTTGCAACGTTACCATGCACATTTGTTGCAAATCAAAAAATAAGTATCTGCACACACGTAACCTGTCATTATTTTTGGAGCATTTCAACGTCGGTAAAGTAGAGATAACCAAGCTCGGTTATGAAATTTTCCACATTTTTTTTACATGGAAAATTTTTTTCAACATTATTACTGAAACTAAATATACAAACGCAATTTATTGTCTCATTTTTTATATTCCAAATTTTGAGAGCAATATATCATTGCGTTTTTGACATGGTAAACACCAAAAAAAATTTCATAACCAGCAAGGACTGTTTTGGTCACGTGATCATCGGAGAGCATGCCCTTAAACTCAATTTTTTAAAACCTTTTAACAAATCAATAGTTATTCTAAATTTAAAATTTCTCAGAACCCAAACATAATATGACCATTTTTCAAATTATAAACCAGTCGAATATAAACCATGTTTCCTCAGGTAAGATATTTTTCAGGAAGGTCAAGGTCATTCTTGAAGTAACATTTAACGAAGAATTCAATGACGATTTTTATTTTTATCTTGACGATGACCCTCAAGGCTGCTCCAAGGCCAACTTTTTTTCAAAATGGAAAGCCCCTTTTTCATATCTGCAATGCATAGAGCCGTGAATTTTACGTTCAAATATGTATTCAGGTCATACATAGGTACATTGTATTCTTGAGAGGGGGCTATCGATTGCCGATGTAAAAAAGAGGGTTTCCGTTTACAAAAAAAATGTTGACCTTGAAAAAACCTTGAAGGTCATGATTGTTAGCGAGACCACTCTTTATTCTCACTTAAAATAACAAGAAATATAAGTAGTTTAGAATAACCACAAGAAATGTACCCAAAAAATTTCAAGAATCTGCAAAAATGTTTCTCGTTCATCATTTTCAATCTAAAGTATGAAATTTCCCTGATTACTAGTAATGTTCTACTAATTCAATCAGAGAAAAGTAAGCCACTAAAGAAAAGAAGAATTATCTTAAATTAAATTCAATTAATCGAAGTATTGACTAATATCAAAATATATTAATTAATTTAGGACTGTATGTAGTAATCAACCCATGGTTAAAAAATAGAAAATATAGCGTCTTTACAAGGAAAAATTAAAATCATTTTAACACCTAATTCATCTCACCGTTATCTCTGCCAAGGTTTTAATTCTTACTTGATATTAGAATCATTTAAAGTTGGCGGGAATAATTTACGATAATGAAAAATACCTTCAGGTATAAAAATATCCTTCAGGGCTTACAATTTTCAGTTCAAAAAATAGATAATAATACGCGCAACAAGAATCTGAAAGTTTTGAGACGGCATCTCGAATAGTTTTCGAGATATCGATTTCTTATGTTAAAATAATTAATTTTTGCTTTTTATTGACTTTCAAGTAATTATTCGAAAAAGGAAGCATCGAAATAATTATTACAAAATTAGTATTTGAATTAGTGAACTTTTAACAACAAAATTTGTTTTTCATGATGACAAAATTAGGATACGCTCCATATATGAATATTCCCCTATTTCATAAAGTTTTCTATTCACTTCCTGCGGATGTCCAACCACAACTTTTCTTGGTTGGCTCTAATGATTAATGGATCGATTCATTTCAGCATTTTTTCTCAATTTTTGCTTAATTTTATGTAGGTATCGCATGTTCCATACAAAGCCACACAAATGTTTATTTATTTTAAACATACTTTTGTTGATTCAAAATAAAGTTTTATTTGAACCAAACAAAACGTAGAAAGATAGATTGAAGAATGATTAAAGAATGGCCAGAGAAAAATAGAAGGAAGAGGATTTGGAGGTATCCTGTCTTTTTCTTTCCTCTATTTTATTTCGAATTTCAAAATATATTTTTGATCGAGATATTTGAAAGTGTGCTTGTCCAAATTTGGTCCTTTGATTCTGGGAATGAAAACTGTTCCATTTCTAAGTAAGAATTATCAGATAAAATTCAATCAGATAACTTTAGAAGTCTACAAAAGGAACCATTCATAATTCACAATAACCTCCGAATCCAGAAACGTAGAGACGTAATTGAAGTTGACACTAAAGTTTACTTCTATGAGAAACATTTGTTTGTTAAAGCCGTCAACCCAAAGGTTGAAAGTGTGGGCGATAAAGAGTTACCGCTTCAGGTGCGCAAAGCAGCGGTATTTTTTTCTTGTTAGTAATTTTTTTTCTTCGAAGGGGGCTTCGCCAATGAGGCGCTTAAGCCATAGTGCCTATTGTGACATACTCTCAACAACTCGCTCTTAGTAGTTGATTCCTAAGCTCTTGGTGAAACCCAGGATGTCAAACACTGATTCCGTTATAATTTTCTCAGGGTGCATAAAATAGACCCCAAGGGTTGGCTGCCTGAACCTAGCTAATTTCGGGCATTGACATTAGACATAATGGATGTGTCATCATTTTTGCCGCATTTCCTGCATTCTTTTGTGGGGTTGAACTCCATTTTGTGCATGTGATAGTTCAAGTGGTTGTACTCTGCGGGCATCTGAAATACTGTTGATCCAACTACTGTTGGACAACCAGTGGCTCTGTCCAGCGTTGATATTATGTCTGGGTTTCCAACTGCAGTTGAAGTCGTTTGGCTGTCTGCTCAAATTATAATCTGCCTAACAGGAGCGTTTTCTTCCTATTAATATCTCAGCGCAGCAAAAAGACGGCCAGGGATTCCACTTGAAAGATGATGACCCACCTCCAAAGCGAGATCCCTATACCCCTCCTTCCTGTGCTGTTATAGATTCCTGTTTCTAACCACCAGCCAACCCTTTGAAGCCGTCATTGTAACAAATTTCCCCTTGGAGGAGCAGATTATCATTAGCTCTTCACATATCCCTGCTTGAGATGCAGCAGAGGAAAGTCTTCGCTAGCCTCCGGATTCTTTTGCCAGGATCTGGCGAAGCCTCGCTGCATCCAGAAAGTTCTTGTATTCCTCACAGAAGACCCTTCGATCTTCCTGTTTGTCGGTTCTTATGTTTTTATTGTATCCATACAGAGCCGTTTTGTAGATGTTCCAGTCTGAAGACAATTTAGTTCTCTTTGCCCTGTTTTACAACGCTCTAGTCTTTTTTACGGAATTTCTCCAGGTGGGTGTTCCTCCATTTTGTTCCTTTCCTGTACTTGTAGGGAAATTATCCTCATATGATGTAATCAGAACCCTTCGCAGAAAATACGCTGCGTGCTCTAACTCATCTATGGTACTCTAGCTTGTGGGGAATTCCTCAAGCCTGCCTCCGAGAGAGACTCCTCGTCGGATAATTTCCAGCCCTCTTTCTGCTCGTCAGTTCTTCCAAGCATTCAGTCAAATCGAGAACCTTACTCCTGATTATAAACTGAAATGTGGGAGTATTACCACGATTACAAATCTCCAGCTATGTACCCATTGGGTATTCTATTAAATCTCTTCCCCTGCCGTTGATGTTTATGCTCCCGTACACTGGATGGTGGAAGTTTGCATCGCAGCCCAATAGCAGAGGAATCCTGTTCTCCTAGCAGTGCTGAATTTGGGTCTTGACCTCTCCAGGAGGTGGAGACCCTTCAGCGTCGCTTGGGGAACAATATCAATAATCAATTCTGCCGAAATATAAATTTTACGCATGAGTGTCACCTCAATAATGGTGAGGTCCCTGAAGCAGAGTTTAGAACTCGAGGTCTCATCCATACGCTTGACCACCATGCACGTCCTTGGTGCTCCCACGGCTGGGCCAACTGTGGCTGATTTAGACCCGGAGTTTATCTACATAACTATCAGTTTCTGAGTTTCATTTCTGACTTTTGTTTTTATTTAAATTTCTATTTTTCCCGTTCTCTATTTTACAATCTTTTTTAATTATTACATACAGTCCTGAGTAAATTTATTTATTTGTATTAAGCAATTAGTTAGGTTTTTGTTTGAAGAATCTGTAAAATTTTACTCGTGATGAGTTACATTTTACGGTTTTCAGTTTAGAGGGACCTCAAGGTATTTTTTGCAGGAGGAAAAATGCTATGCAATAAATTAAACTTCTTCTAATCTGAAAATCCAAAACAGAAGTCTGTTGAAAAGTAGCAAATCAGAATCTTGAATATGCATTATTAATTAATATATTGATCCTTACTGATCTGTTATATTTTTAAGATTATGAAAAATGCTTATTTTTCTTATGCTTGTCCAAACAATCAGAAGTCAATATTTTGAAAATAGAAACAGACTACGTCTTTTAAGAACCGAAATTCGAAACTTTATCCTCAAGTGCTCAGGGGCCTCCCCACTCCAACGAAATAATTCCACATCTCCTTTTTGCATCCGGTACCTTAAATGATGTCAAGATTACTGGAACTAAGGTCACAATAACAAAACAGTTTAGCCTCCATGAAGTTTCCTTTCTTATGAGATATAAGAAACATAAAAATGTTATTAAAAGTTTATCTTAATTGTCACAAACCATTTCTTTAAACAAATAATATAACGGATCAGTTTGTTGTGGACAAAGATGATTTCGTACTAAATTGGACCTGATTTGTTACTAAACCTGTATGCATTTTTTTTTAAATTTTACTTTGCTACAAACTGATTAAATTGAATTATCTACATAACGAGACTAGAAACGAGCGAGATTGCTCACCTTGGTTTATTTACGTCTCGTGTCTGGGCGCACCAAAAATATTGTTTGATTTTCCAGTGATTTTATTCCTTGATGTATTTAGAACATCTATGTGGATGACGTTTTCATTTAATATTATTCAGGAGATTTAAATATACTAAACTTGAATAACTTGAATAACTTAAATAACTTTAGTACTTCCTAATTAAAATAATATTAGAAAAAGCGTTACAAATAATGAAGAATCATTCAGGAAATAAAAGAACCCATTTTTAATTAAAATTGAATGAAAATTACGACTTTCGTTTCAAGTAGAAGGAAGAACTCTGAAGGAGAATAAATATTTAATTTGAAGCTAGTCTCATTGAACTGAATTTGGGGGTATGAAGAATAGTTGGTAATGATACAATATTTCGAAAAATTGAGTCTTTCTGTTCAATAAGATTTTTAGTTACTTCTGTACATAATTATAAATTGTACCAGTCTTTCAGATTCGTTAGTACTTCTTCGCCAACGTCAAAAGCGTGCAATTATTTATAATTCACAAGAAAACTAACCAAGTTAAAAACAGTTCATGGCTTTATTGTACTATATTGAACTGAAGCTGTGTGCATTATTTTGACCAGTTATACCTGGATTTCCAAAAGAATTACAATTCTGACTTGAAGAAGGAAATATTCTAGAAGAATGATAATTCACATAAATAATCTTTTTCAAACCCCCACACCATTAGTGTCAAACTTCAGGCAATCGCGACATAAATATTTTCAAAGTTATCTTAGTAGTGTAGCATCTCAGATTGCTCACGCAAAGAATTAGTTTTTACAATACATCAAATTCGCACATCTTCAGAATGTAAATTTTCCAACTTCATTGTCAAAAACATTTTTCTCTGATTCCAGGATACCTTCACATTGAATCGATTTTAATAATTTAAATCAAAATTTCTATGAGAAAATCAAATTTTTTTCCATGAATAAAAGTATCTTTGTCATCCAACTTCATCTCTGCCGAGGCCTCGCTTGTTTAAACAATATCTCAAAATATCTGAGTCACAATGAAACTGATTTAAGAATCTAGTTCCTTACCGGATTTACGCACAGAAATAACGTTTCTTTAGCTCAAGGCCTAGGCTATTAGTACACATGAAAGTTGTTATTTTCATTTTGTATCAACACGAATGCGCTCTAGAAATGCCAGTCAGCGGCCTACATGTCGACGAGAATTTTCGTCAATAATAAGATACTGGCTAGTCATATATAAAAGCGAAAAATATTCAAAAACAAGTTCGTAATAGTCCGAAGAATTCGTTACAAATCATCTTTCTGTGTCTGCAGCAAAATGAAGATCTTGGTCTTAATGTTGCACTTGACGTTTGTGATGTTTCTTGATTCTGTTGGTAAGTAGAATATAACCAGAGTCCAGATATAACTTATTTTCAAAAATAATTAGTTATAAAACCAATTTTCATCCAAACATCTTTAAATCACTTTTACAATTCTTTATTATTAAATTTCAGTCGCCACTAGCACTTCTGTTCGAACAATTCCATAATTTATCAGCAAGAAAAATTTATGAAATCGTTTTCAGCACCTCTGTACATAAATAAAACAGTTTTGCTTGTTGCTCTTTTCTCGTAGGATAAATCATTCGGAATTTACGTTACTAATAAATAACTTTTTAAAAAAATTTCCATACTTGCAAAGTTGTACCTCAGAGTGTATTGCTTAGGAACATTCGAAATCGATTGAATTAAATCTCGTTTTTCTGTGAATTTTTGTTAAGATGTTGATAGTCTTAGGAGGCAATCGTCTGGACTTTTCATTTGTTATTAAAAAATCATCCAGACAACCACTGGTATAAACAATGAACTCTTGTTAAATACCTATTTTTGATTTCAATCGTCAAATCTATCGTCGTCACGTTTTAATTTTAATATGTATCATCTGTTTCTTATAGGGCTATTTAGCCCTAGGAAATCTTCCTAAATAAATACAAATGCAAATAAGCTTGGCTAATCGTCCCGAATTTTTGGGGCACTCCTCTCCAATCTCCACTGCTCACAATGAGATTTCGAAAATGTGATTCTATCAAATTTGTCAAGAAATGTATAGGGGTGTATGAACTACCACGAAATTATTTTAATTACACACAAACTGCGAAACAGGTGTAAATTCAGGAGGAAAATTTGGAAAAAATATATCCCGTGTAAAAATGGTAACAGGAATCCGACCAAGAGCCGGCCGGATAGCCCCAGTTTAAACCGGGCGCCGGGCGGGGGTTCTGGCCGGGATCCGGCTAAAAACGCCTCGGTAAACTGGTCGGATTCCGATTAAATCACTGATGCTAAAATCTCCTAGCAATTGTTTTATTTCTGAAACCACGTGATGGTTTGAGGTTAGGAAGAAAGAATGGAAAACATGAATACTCAACAGTATACTTCAATGTAAAATAATTATTATTCCCGCAATGAGTGGGGTTTTCAAACTGATTCCGGAAATAAGGTTGATTTAAATAACAGATTTTATTTGCGAACTTGAAGGAGATGACGCGTGCATTCTCATTCGTGGTGCGAAACTGAAACTTGCAAGTGTCGACGCCCACGAAAGGCGCAGAAAGCGCCAGACTTGGCGGTATCTCGAATAACTGTTTATTTGTTAAAAGTTGTTTCAAATCTGGTGCCCTAATTTATAGCTCGAATTCAATAATACTTTGCCGTATTCCCATTGCTGCTAGGGAAAATTTTGCTGAGAATTTTGCATACAAAAAATTTAACTTTAGTTTTTTCTGTGAAATACTTATTATAGAAAATGTAATATAATATATTGAAATGTGACAAGTACAATTTTTGGCAAATTAAAAAGTTAAAAAATTTCGTTAACAAAAGATCCGTATATTTCTACTTTCAGAGATAACGGAGCTGCCAGATTCGCACCGATCAACACCCCAATCATCTCTATCACTGCCACTGAAACGGAGAAGGGAGGCGACATCATTAACAGGTTCATCATCATCAGCGAAACGGAACAGAGGCTCAACATCATCAACAGCTCCATCAGCATCACCGAAACGGAACAGATTCTCAACAAAATACCCATTCCGACCATTGTTCAATGGCGAAACCATAGGTGTTTACTAAAATAGTGTTTACTCTAAAGTGCATGGATGCCACATTTTAATAATTTTGACCGAAATTGCATACATTCTTAGTACACATTGTCAAATCTCCAAGCTCTTCGAAATCGGGACGTCGGAAATCTCCAAACGGTTTCGGGAATGCGTAGCGTCCTCTCTTGTGCTAAAAATTGTGAGAATACTGTAGAACCGCATGTTTTCAAAGTTATATTTGGAGAAATATTAGGTGCGCAAATGACTTCTCGCTGTTTGGCAATAGATGGCTCTAGCAGTAAGTGTGGGCCGATTTTGACATATCCAAAATGCCATAAACGAAGCTTAGACATATGGCAAGCAAACCGTTTGGACACATTAGTGACCATTGTTTTGGCGTTATACTTTTGGTTGTGTGAAAAAGTCTGATTTTGTGCAAATAATCGTCATTTGCGGAAAGTTTTGATTTTCTTCTTCCATTCGAAGAGAACGGCGGGCAAAGAAGATGTTAGATGTTGAGATTATTTTTTCTTCATTTTTTTTCAAGATGTTTTTTCCTGCCAAACTCAAGAAGAGGTTGCTTCAGCATTAGGAGTTAACCGCCAAGCTCTTCCAAGCGATTGTATGCGTTGGGATTAATTCAAAAGCAAGGAACTTGCGTTCCTTATGATTTGAAGCCAAGGGACGTTGAGCGTCGTTTTTTCGCCTGTGAACAACCGCCGGGCACTGAGCGGAAAACGGCTGCAATATGAGTAGAGGCACGAAAAAGTGATTCTACAGGTAGACAACGCTCGGCCTCACGTTGCCAACCCCGTTAAAATGTACCTGGAAACGCTCAAATGGGAAGTTCTGCCTCACCTGCCGTATTCCCCAGATATTGCGCCGTCCGATTATTACTGGTTCCGGTCGATGGCACGTGGTCTGGTTGATCAGCAGTTTCGCTCATATGACGGCATCCAAAAATAGCTTGATTCGTGGATAGCCTCTAAAGATGAACACTTTTACCGTAACGGTATTTGAGCTCTACCAGAAAGATGGGAAAACGTTGTAGCTAATGATGGGCAATACTTTGAATGATTCTTTTGTAACCATTTTTTCACACTAGAGTTTCATTTTCATAAAAAAGCAGCGAGAACTAATTTGCGCATCTAATAGGTCCACAGTTTTCGCATTCAAACTTAAAAGAATATAATCAGTAATCGATAATTATTAAATATAACATTATAGATTAATCAGATAATTATTAGTAGACTCGTAATTGAGTATAATTTATAATTTATTTTTCTTACTTGATCAGGTGGACCAATAATACAGCCGCATGTTGATGACTGGATCTGCCGTCAAGACTATTATCTTGCAAAACATCAAATATTTTTTTTTGTATTGGTACATCCGGATAACGGCGAACCATGTAATTTAAAAATTCTGATTTTTCTAATATTCCTTTAGTGAAATGCTAAAATAATATTATATCATGAGTCAGTCACTTGATTTCTAATTCGATACAAATTTCCATTGATTCAGATATACGTCACGATGACCCAGTGGAATATAAAGGAGGTTTTATTCCTGGTGATAAGGTGGTAAACGAACAACGTATAATGTATGCAGTGTATGAGGGTCAGGGTGCGAATCGCGGGTTTCGCCTACTACCTAAAGCCATGTGGGAACATTGGGAAAGTTACGTATGGAGAACGTACGTGAGAGGTGGCTCACAAACTGAGATAGACTTTGGTTCGAGTGGGCGCAATGCTGCTCACCTGAGGAAGATACAGTAAAACTGAATTTGGTCCGAACCTAGATATTCAATGAAATGCGTCAATAATATGCGTCAATGAAATGTGTCAATGAAATGCGTCAATGAAATGCGTCAACATCTTTACATTTCAACGTGTGAGATATTCTAAATATTTATTCACAGAGTTGCCGTGAATCTTTACTAAAAACATATGTATACAGATGTGCTGCTGAGTCATGAATCAGCCTCCAAGAACTGCAACTTTTCTGATCAAAGATCTTAACATATAATATTTCACGAAAATTAATAAACAATGAAATTATCATGAAATTATTTATTTTTATTTAAATTAATAATAACTGTTAAGTTTTGAAGTAATCAGGTGGATATTTTCGTCATTCAAATCTTTGTATAAGCAAAAAAATAAAATCAAAGAGTGTACAGACTTTGGTCAATTTACTGATTTCTCATTAAAACCATTCAATTTCCCTGATCAGTATTCTCAACATACCTTACGTTTCTCAGGCGTAATGACAAATTCTAACACCAAATAATAATCATTAAAGGCGGAGATATTTAATATATGAATTTTACACATTCTACTGAATTTAACTTTCCATTTTTGGACATACTATAGAATGTTCAAATGGTTTCTAATTTTTAATTTTAGTTTAGAAATTCCAATTATAAAAAAAAACTTCACTGAAAAGAGAATTTAATTTTAAAATCAGGTGAGCGGACAGGCTTTTCGAATTTCAAATGTTCAAAATATAACGTATAATTACCAATGGTTCGGTTCTTATCAATTAACAAGCTACTGAAAAATAAAAAATACAATTTGGCGTTCAAAATGTGCAAGATACGAAAAAAAATTGTAGTTAAAAACTGTTCACGCCGAAAATACTTTCAAATTTGTTACCGCCATTTTTTGATAAGATGCATAGTTTTTGTTCTACTCTGAAAAATCTTATGTTATCTTAATTGTTATGATCCTTTTGAAAAGTAAAAAGTAATCTATATAAGAAAGGGGGTAAAGAGAAGATTGAAAACTATAGGGGTATAACGATAATATAACTATGGGGTTAGAATGTGTGAATGAGGCCCTAATTCGGAAAGACATAAGAAGCTCTAGAAACTCAAGAGCTTGCATGAAGAAATGCATGGACATGTACGAAGCTAGAGAGGTATGCCAGGACAGAAAAGTATGGCAACCAATAATTTATAAAAAGAGTGTCACTGGAGTGGATGTCGCCTACAATTTCAAAGCTTTGAGAATAAATTACTTTTCAAAAAGCTAAAAATAGAAAGTGATTCGAAATGGAAAACATTAAAAATAACAAAGTTTCTACTACGAAACGTTGAAAATTAAACGAATCCGAACTTCATTTGAAACTCAAAAAATGTTTAGTTACCGAGAATTGTAATATTAAAAGTTTCTCAGTACTGAAAGACTCTAAATTTTCAATTATTTATAATCAACCCAA
This sequence comes from Andricus quercusramuli, assembly GCA_932178445.1. NCBI lineage: Eukaryota > Metazoa > Arthropoda > Insecta > Hymenoptera > Cynipidae > Andricus > Andricus quercusramuli. The sequence continues at coordinate 9,207 of CAKNXH010000608.1, read as the reverse complement.
AATTACAAATTGTCGAAATTTCAAATCCCCCTCCCCCCACCCCAATATATATTAATATATTTCTGACATAATTTATAATGTATGTTTATCACAGTATATTCGGACATAAAAAAGCAAATATTAATTTTTTTCAATTTGTTTGGTAATTTGAAATTTCGGGAATTTAAAATTTCGAAAATTTGATACTTGGGACATTTGAAATTTCGGGAATACTCTACTTTCGTACCGGGAATTATTTCTTAAATATATATTCGTATTGCAAATTTTTGTTTTTTGGCAAAATTATATCATCCCAGTTAATCATGGCAACTTACCCAGTGGGCACAAAATTTGACGACGTCTTTACGACATCGTTACGAGATCTTTACGAGTTCAAGGCATCCTATGTCCATGTCATTGAGATGTCTTTACAATGTTGAAATGACATCGTCAGATCGTACAACGTCTTCACGATATCGTAAAGACTTCTCAACGACATCAACATAGGATGTCGCAAAGTCGTCGTCAAGATGTCGTAACGGTGTCGTCAACACAACCCGAAACTTTGCACCCACTGGGTTACCACAAATAACGAAAATTTCATGTAAGTTTTCAAAAATTTTAATGAAATTTTCGGGGCAGATTTAAAACCCGATCCGAATCGACCTGAAGTCTTCAGGAACCAATGTCGAAGCCAGAAAAGCAGAAGAGAGTCAAATCAATTCTAAGTATTTTCAAAAACATCACGTGCGTTCTAAGCTACGACCCAAGACAGATTTATGTGTAAACATCTTCGGTAAACGTTAACTGGAATTAAAATCTTACATAGAGCAAATAATAACTCACGCAATGTAGGAGTATAAAAATTTATTTTCTCTTATGTGCAATGTCGTGCAAAAGTTTCTGGGCATCTATTTACAATAGGTTGAACAAGCACCCTAGTTGCGATAATGATAAACTATAGATTTTCTTTCAATTATTGCATGAAAGGTAATTAAAATACCCGTTTTATGGGCATACATGAAAGCCATTATGTGTTAATTTTATTCGAAGTTGTTTGAAAAAACGTCAAATATTAATGTATCCGAAAAATATCAATGAATTTGGAAATAACCATTTTTTGTAGGGTACTTTATCATGAAGGGCCAATGATAAAATACGTCAGCAAATGAGGTAAAAATATAATGATCACTTTATTTGAAAACTAATAAAACTTTCGGAATACAGTTGGCACGCAAGCCCCGATGAGAGACCCGTGGGGTGCTCCCCCCTCTTCCCCAGTTCCATCCCTCTAGTCCTACTAAGTTGCCGTAACATTACAAGATCCTAAACTAAAGTCTGAACTTGCCATCTGGGTAAAAGCTAGTTTGGTCTTCTTAGGTCTTTCTTATACTTTTGAAATCTGCCTGAGTAAATTCGGCTCCTGTCCATAAGCTAAATCCCCAAGGAAACCAAACCGGCACGTACACACCATCTCGGTTTATCATGAAAAACTTTCTTTCCGACTATTTTCAAACATTCGTAGAAAATATTACTACATTTTATTGTTTATTGACTAATTTTGAAGATAATTTTCTGAGCGTAAATTTTTTATTTAAGAAATTTCAAAATGCAATTTTGAACCCGTAAACAATTATAAGTCAATTCAAAGCGTTTCAGATTGAACATTAAAAAAACTTTAAGTTGATTAACTGTAAATAGAAATTAGGTATTTATTTTTGAAATTGAACTATAGTTCGACTATTAACAATTAAATAATGATGAAATTTATTTTATAAGCCGATTCTCAATCTGTTCATAATTAAATAATTTCTGGATTTTTACCTTAAAAATTGAAATATTCCAATTCGAAAGCCTTAGTAATTAAAGAAATGTGTGCATCTGATTGAAAGCTCAAGACCTTCTTCCAATTTTCAAAAAAAAATTCTATTCAAATAGTGTTGCATTCTAACATATTCTATTTTTTAAGCATACAGTTCGAAAATATTTAATAAACAAAATTTTTGCTTCAATATTTAACAATATTTAACTGTTTATTTGAAATAAGTAATTATAATTCAAATATTCAAAAATAAACGCAATAAAATTGAGTTATTTAAAATAAAATAAACCTCGAATTGTTCAAATTTCAGGGTGCTGAATGTAAACTTACAATTTTTCATTGTTTCATGTTTTTGAATTTTTAATTTGTAAATGACATTTTTCAATTTATATTTCTCAATAAACAACGCATAATCGCTATATTGTACTGTTTTTAAGTTGAAATTTTTCGAAAATGATATAATTTTGAAAACTTACAAATTTCTTGATTGATTCTTTAAACTATTTTAGTTTTTAAAACGCAGTCTCTTCCAGGTCTGCTTAGTCAACTTTTGTTTATAAAATACTGATGCGGACCAATGTGAGTTCTTTGAAAGAACACATTGCGTCGTACTTATGTTACGCACCTACGAATGGTTTATTTTTTTCAAATTAGGCACAGCGTATTTTCCTCCTGTTTATAAATGATTTACAATTGTTTCAATAATTATTATTATTCAAGAGAAAGAGAGAGAGGGGATAGGCTAAAGGGCTCCTTTCGGTGGGTGGAGAGAAGCAAGCCTTCCAGTATGTGACATAAGACACAACGCATGTGTCAGAGACTTGCGTTACACTTTCCAGCCATGGTTTCATTTGAAGCAGGCGCGACTCCCCATATCGAGGTCTAAGATGTTTACACGTACAAAAAAAGTTAACAAATTTTGAATGAATCAGACCTCAGTTATTGAAATGTAAAGAGTAGAAGCAAACATTTTTTTTTTAACTTTTTTTGCATATATAACATCGTTTGGCCGAAATGTGGACTTTTTTGAAAGCATTATCACGAACAGAACCTAAACTATAAGCCTCATCAAAAAAAATTATCCCAGGTTAATTCATAGATCTGTTTGAGATGAGGAATTTTTCTTAGCATTTTTTTTTGTGTCTTGCATAGTTTTTCTAGACGATAAAACTTCTTACTTTTTGAAAGGATCATCACGACTAAAACAAAACTATACGTTTTATCATAGATTATATTGAACTTGAAAATTGAATCCTTTATTATTAATAAAATTTTTCACAATTAAAACAAAAACTACGCGTACTATCAACAAAATGAACAGTAACAAATTTGTAGATATTTTCTGAGTGAACAGTATTTAATTAAAAATTTTTTTCGTATCTTGCATAGCGTGACCGCGAAAAAAAAACGTTTGAAATTCAAAAAACCAGTCCGCGTACCTGAATTTAAAATAAAATTATTTTTATGATTGGAATTTGTGAACTAAAATTGAAAAATAAAAACCTTTCAAACACTTTATAGTACGTCCAAAAATGGCAAGTTAAATTCAGTAATATCCTTAATGAATATTATTTGATGTCAGAATTTGTCATTACGCCTGAAAATCTTAAGGTGTGTTAAGTATACTGATCTGAGAAATTGAATGGTTTTAATAAGAAATCAATAATTTGAGCAAAGTCTGTACACTCTTTGATTTTATTTGGCACATATACACAGATTTCAAAAACGAAAATGTCAACTCGATTATTTTTGAATTACCAAAACTTAACAGTAATCGTAATTTCATCATAAATTATGAATTTTATAATATTTTTATTGTTTATTAATTGCCGGGAAATGCTATATGTTAAGTTCCTTGATCAGAAAAGTCGAAGTTCTTGGAGGCTGATTTTTGTGACCCAGCAGCACATCTGCGCAGACGTGTTTTTAGTAAGGATTAGCGGTGACTTTATCTAGCACATCGACAGTTTTGCAAATAAGTAATTGAAATTAACCATTTTTTATTTATTTGAATTATTCGAGAATGTGCGATTCCTCCAAGAACGGTACTTTCCTTTTAAAAAACTCTCACATGTTAAAAGGTACAGATATTTACGCATTTTATGACGTACTTTTTATGACGCATTTTTATGATGCACCAAATGCACTTGTATATTTTCTTCCACAGGTGAGCAGTAGTGCGCCAACTCGGACCAAAGTCGATGGCAGTTTTTCAGCCAATTATCACGTACATTCGCCGTACATAACTTTCCCAAAGTTCCCACATGTGTCGAGGAAGTAGGCGGAACCCGCAATTCGCACCCTCACACTCATATACTGCATACATTATATTAAGTCCGTCTACCAGCTTATCACCAGGCATAAAACCATCATTGTACTCGTATTCCTCTGGGTCATGGTGATGGTTTACTGAGTCAATGGAAATTTGTATTGAATTAGAAATCAAGTGAATAACTCATGATATAATAGTATTTTAGCATTTCGCTAATGGAATATTAGAAAAATTAAAATTTTTGAATTACATAGTTCACCGCTCATAGGATCTACCCGTGCATAATAATCTGTTAGATATTTTGCAAGATAATAGTATTCACGACAGATCCATTCACCAGTTCGCGGTTGTATTATTCGTCCACCTGATCAAGTAAGAAAAATAAATTATAAATTATATCAAATTACGAGTCTACTAATAATTATTCGAGAAATTGAAATTGAAATTTTATTTATTATTAATCACCACGTTATGAGCTTGTAAGGCCACCTGAAAATGAAGCGTTAGGAAGCCTGCTGAAATATTATTAGTTCACAATTTGGTCAAACTGAATAATATATATATAATACTCGGACTAGACTTTTTTCAAATTTTTGCATCACAAATATTTTAAATCACAGCCAAGCAGATGACTGCCACTTCAGTTGCATCTTTTTACGACAAAAAATGTTATAAACATCACGACTATCTTTTCAGCCGGCCTTACAGTCTCATAAAATGCTGATTTCGAATAAAATATCGTACATCACTCGTAGTATTAGACATGTATAATACTACTTGTGAAGTAATATACTACTCTAACCTTAGAAATTGTTCATTGGTTCAAAAAAATTATATACAGTCGAAAGTCCATTCTGTCCCTCTCCAAACTTTCTTTGTCTCAAGAGTTGTAGAGTAGCACAGGGCGAAGCAGCCAGTGGGGCGAGGCAGCCAGTGGGGCGAGGCAGCCAATTTCTTCTTATTCCCACAGCGTTTATTGAAATCGCACGTCTTTGTAATGTAAGCTCGGTTAGGTTAGTCTGCTGTACTTGCCCGAAGAAGGTGTGACGCCTAATTGCTGAAATGGTTGGCTGCCTTGCCCCACGTTTTTACAGTCGAGCAAAAACATAGCATCTCTGGGAAACGGTTGTAGAAACTGTAATGGTTAACCTACGTCAAAATGCCACAAGTCAATTTTGTAGCCAATAAATCAAGCTTTCTAACGACAGCATACATTCTTTGATATCATTTTGAACAAGTGCTGTGCACGCTAAAATGTGGCGTCTTGGCTGCCTCGCCCCGTTCTACTCTATACAAAGAATTTAGGCAGTTTTTGCTAATATTATTAATATGTGCCATCCATGCATTTTACTATGAGTAAACACTATTTTAATAAACACCTAGGGTTTGGCCATGAAACAGGTGTCCAGGTTGTGGTCCCACTCGAGGTAAGTATCTTGTTGGCTCATAGCTCCGTCGCGACGAGCGAGATGATGATGAAGAATGAGGTGATCCTGGCATCCCCTCTATGAATGAAAGAAGAAATTTACGGATATTAACTCAGGCCAAAAATTATACGGATTTTTTTATAACAAAATTTTTCAAGGAAGCCAAAAGTAGAGATGCCCTCATTAATCGTTTTTCCTTCGAATAAGATAAAAAATGTCAACCTTTTAATTTTCCAAAAATTGTACCTGTTTTTCATATTACAATATATCATATGAATTAAATTTTCTATAACAAGTATTTCAGAGAAAAAAATTAAGTTAAATATTGTTGCATGTGAAATTTTCCGCTGTTAAACTTTACATTCTATTTAGGGAAAGTTTATCCTATGATGGAATAATAGCTGTTGTCTGCTACGTCCTGAATCGTTTGTTATCGTTTGTTATCAATATAAATGTAATGAGTGCACTCATTTTGAAACTCTGGTTTCCTGATTTCCACTACCCGGGTGTACCGGAACCTGCACCAGGTCGTTCAAGACCTACGAGAAATTTTAAAACATTCAAATTGTGCTGACAGTCAAAACAACTCCAAATGGTGAGTCGATGCTCCGGGTACCCCGGGTCGTGCACGAGGTTGTTCAAGACGTCATCTACAAGAGCTTTTTTAAAATTTGAATTGCGCCAACAGCCAAAATATCTGCCAATGGTGAGTCGACGATCCAAATGCACCGGATCGCGCACCAGGTAGTTTAACACGTATTCTACGAGAACTTTCTTGAAACTTAAATTGTTTCAACAGCCCAAATAACTACCAATGATGAGTCGACGATCCAAGCGCACCGGATCACGCACCAAGTAGTTTAACACGTATTCTACGAGAACTTTCTTGAAACTTAAATTGTTTCAACAGCCCAAATAACTACCAATGATCAGTCGATGATCCAAGTGCACCGGATCGCGCATCAGGTAGTTTAGCACGTATTCTACGAAAACTTGTTTAAAATTAAAATTCTTCCAACAGCCAAAATAACTAACGATGATAATTCGACGATCCAAGTGCACCGGATCGCGCACCAGGTAGTTAAGCACGTATTCTACCAGAACTTTTTCAAAATTTGAATTGCTCCAACAGCCAAAATAACGACCAATGGTGAGTCGATGATCCAAGTGCACCGGATCGTCGACTGACCAATGGTAGTTATTTTGGCTGTTGAAATGATTCGAATTTTGTAAACAGTTCTCGTAAAATACGTACTAAAGTACCTAGTGCGCGACCTAGTGCACCCGGATCGTCGACTGACCGTTGGCAGTTATTTTGTCTGTTGACATAATTTGAATTTCAAAACAGTTCTTGTAGAATACATGTTGAATTATCTGATGCGCGATCTAGTGCACCTGGATCGTCGACTGACCATTGGCAGTTATTGTAGCTGTTGGCGCAATTCAAATTTTCGAAAAGTTCTCGCAGAATACGTGCTAAAGTACCTGGAGCACGACCTAGTGCACGCAGATCGTCGACTGACCATTGGCAGTTATTTTAGCTTTCGGCATAATTCAAATTTTAAAAAATCCCTCGTAGAATACGTGCCAAAGTACCCGGTGCGCGACCTAGTGCACCCAGATCGTCGACTGACCATTGGTAGATATTTTGGCTGTTAGCATGATTTGAATTTTTAAAATGTTTTCGCAGAATACGTGCTCAAGTACCTAGTGCGCGACCTAGTGCACCCGGATCGTCGACGGACCATTGGCAGTTATTTTGGCTGTTGACATCATTTAAATTTGAAAAAAGTTCTCGTAGATGACGTCTTGAACGACCCGATGCACGTTCCGGTGCACCGGAACACTTGCATACTTTCAAAGGAATGGAAATATTTTGTAAAGAATTTTTTCAAATTTCGGAAGATGCAAATCAATATTACAAAAACTATAAGCTTTCAAGATATTTTGAAAGATTTCAAGAGATTTTATAAGTGAATCATGCTACGAGAGAAGTGCGAAACGCAAAAAAGTTTTATTTCTTTCAGAGGTGCTAAAACGATTTTATAATTTTTTTTGCTTGTAAATTATGAAATTGTTTAAAAAGAAGTGTCAGTGGTCACTGGACTATGATAAAACTGCAAAATACAGAAAAGTTTTAAATTTGGAAGCAATAACAAAGATTTCCGTAATCAACCGATCTAACAATTAATATGAACCTTCATAGCTTATGTTTCAATTGTTTCAAAGTTAGAAACCAATTTTGGAATATGATATCAGAATTGAAGATATAAATAATATCCAATGATTCAATATGTAAATGATTTGGCAAGATGTTATATTCTACTTACGAACAGAATCGAGGAACATCACAAACGTGGAGTGCAGCATTAAGACGAAGATCTTCATGTTGCTGTAGACAAAGAGCAATGATTTGTAACGAATTTTTTGGATTATAACTAAGTGGATTTCGAATATTCTTTGCTTGTATATATACTAGCGATTATTTTATTACTGACGAAAATTCTTGTCGACATGTAGGCCGCTCATTGGCGTTTCGTAAAGCGTATTCCTATTGATAGAAAATAAACAAACTTTCATGTGTACAAATAGCCCAGGTGTTGGAGACCAAACCCCTCTCCCTTTTCTAGCTCCACCAATCAAGTTTGCTAGATTTTCGAATCCGTTCTAAAAACCCAGGCGACTATAACCTTGGCCAAAAGATACAGAAAGTTCATTTGTGTGAGTACATCCGGTAAGGGACTAGATTCTAGAACAAATTATCCAACACATGGATTCTATGAATCTTTTTCGATGAATGGAATCGCGCAATCAGCTTTATCGAGACTTAGATATTTCGAGATATTGTACAAACAAGCGAAGCCTCGGTAGAGATAAAGTTGGATCGACAAAGGTACTTCTAAACACGGAAAAAAATTATATTGTCATATATAATTTTTTCTTTAAATTATTAAAACCGATTCAATGTGAAGGCTTAATGGAACCAAAGAAAAAAGTTATTGACAATTAATTTGGGAAATTTACATTCTGAAGATGGGCGAAATTGATGTATTATGAAAACTATTTCTTTGTGTGAACAATCTTCATTGCTGAACTACTAAGATGATTTTGAAGATATATTCACCGCGATAGTCCGAAGTTTCACACTAATGGTTTCTGCATTTTCAAAACCAAATTTTCACGAATCTAAGAAAACGCAATTTTCATGTCAGAAGGTATGAAGCTACCTTACTGCATTTAGGGAAATTTTTGAAATTATTTTACGATTTTATGGAATGAATTATATACAGCTTAAACGCTTCCAGAGATGTTAACCTTTATTACAAGAGTTATTAAAAGATTATAAGATAAAATGAAAAGAGCTAGGAAAATAAACATTCTCATCGCTGAAGTTTGAAGCCTGTAGTAACTTTCAAAATTTTTAATTTCGGTTAATGTTGCAGGATTTTAGAAAATATCCAGCTGTATAGACTATCATTTCCTCCAAATGAATATTACTTCACACTAAAACTTGTTGTATCAAATTGTTGCAGCTATTTCGATCTAGGATTTCAACATCAATACAAGTTAAGGTGTTCGCACAAGAAAATCCGTTGCAGTGCGCTGGAGACGTCTCAAGGACGTGCCGTCCACGCACGAACTCATAACGCCAACCAATCGCGTGCAACCTGTCGTGCTGCTGCAGTCCGAGCGGTGACGCACACAAG
>CAKNXH010000607.1:96365-112686 GCA_932178445.1 Andricus quercusramuli | reverse complement strand
GATCCCAAGTATCCATGGCAACCTGATGACAACATTCCGACATCAAAGGCAAACGGATCTGTTGTCCAGACAGGAATCGAAACCCTTTCAAAGAGCCCGATGACAGAAGTGGGGGTTGGATGACCTAGGGGATGAGAATCTGGAGGATTGGAAAGAAGGGGACCTGGTCCTTACCCGGAGGAAGGGGAGCGATGTTCTTAGAGCTATTGATCACCGCAACGAGACTACCAGCAACACGCCCTCTTAATTAAACCCTCCAGAAATCCGACCTCTTGGCTTTCCTGCCTTCTTGACTCTGATCTTAGCCGATGAAGAAGTCTTCCCTCCCCCGAGTTTCAGGCTTGCTTTTCCTCGACGAGAGGGTCTTTGAACAGCCTTCCAACGTCGCCTCTTGTCAGCCGGGTTAGCCGTTAATACACCGGGACATTTGATCACTCCCAAATACCCGGAAGTCGGTCGTAATCCAGAGCCTCCAAGAGGCGGAAAGTTCTCTTTGAAACTTGGACTCGCAGTTTGCTGCCGGAAATTAGCCACAGCATCGTCCCTTTTCAGGTACGGGAGATTTAATATTAACTAGGATACCCAAACCCAGCGTTTGCATACCGAGAACTTTCCTCTGACAAGGTCCATCCTGCCCACTTCTTAATTATTTACTATGCCACGACACGAAACGAGAAGGTACGAGGCAAGAGTGTGAGATACGAGACAAGGCGAGGCGAGGCGAGAACGAGGCGAGAACGAGGCGAGGACGAGGCGAGGACGAGGCGAGCTCGAGGCGAGCTCGAGGCGAGGACGAGGCGAGCTCGAGGCGAGGACGAGGCGAGGACGAGGCGAGAGTATAAGAGTAAACGATGGAACTATTAGCCTAAAAAGTTATCTTCTCCCGTCAACATTCAAATACGTGGTTGCAAACCTATCTTATTTCACAAAAATCTTTTTTTTGTGATTCATCAATTTAGCTGAAAGTTCACCTTTTCGGGTAAACATTTAATAACTTCGTAGCAGATTTGATTTCATTGCTGGAGAATTAATTTTTCAAACTGGAAATTTAATTATTCCATTCTTGTTCGCAAGTTTGGATCTTGAATTCAAAAAGGATATTCGTTATTCAAGAATTTGATTATTTGGTTGAAAATTCATCTATTTTGTTTAATTTTCGTAGCTTTTGTTGGAAATTTATTGTTCTTGGTTAAAAATTCATCTTTCTTCACTAGAAATGCAATGGTTCTGTTGAAAATTACTTTGTCTTCTTTTTTGGGATCCAAGAATTTTGTTGAAAGTCCATCCTTTTGGGTTGGAATGAACTTTTTTTTGTATTTGAATTAAAATCTTCCTTTTTGGAAAATCAATAACTTGATTTAAAGTTTAACTATAATACTTTGTGAAAGTTCTTTTTTTTTAATTTATCATTTTATTTGAGAATACAATTTTTTGACCATAAATTAACTTTTTAAATAAAAATTCATACCATTGTTTGAAAATTTTCAAATTTGGTATACAATTAATTTTTCTCTGAAAAAACCATATTTTTGGGAAAAATTAAACATTTCTGTAGAAAATTAGTATTTGTGGCTTCAAAATTCAAGCATTTTTTTAAATTGACGTATTTCGTTAATAATTCGCCTCTTTTCTGGAAAATTAATATTTTTTGTGGAAAATCCATCTTTGTTTAAAAATTGAACTTTTTGGTTCAAAATTATCTTTTGGGCTTGAAATTCAATCACTTGGCTTGAAGTTGAAGTACTTTCTTAATAATTAGTTTTTCAATAGAAATACCTCTTTGCTTGCAAATTTCATTTTTCGGGAGAAAATTTTTTTTTTCATCAAAAATTATTTTTCCATCTGAAAATTTGGCTATTTATTTCTGGGTTGAAAATTTATCCTTCATAAGATGATTATTGAAAATTCATCCTTTTTATTGAAAAATCTGTTTAGTTAAAAATCAATCTGTTCTGCTCAAGGATTTAAGCATTTTTTTCAAAATCCATCCTTTTTGGTGGAACTGAACTGTTTTTTATTTCAAATTAAAATCTTTTTTAGTGTAAACTTGTACTAGTTTTTGAAAAATTCATTTTTTCATTCAAGCTTCGTCATTTTTATGAAAAATTTAACTATTCCGTTGTAAATTAACTTTTTGTAGAAAATTACTCTTTTTGGCCTCAAAATGAAAGAGTTTGAAAATTCACTTTTTTGTTGAAGATTCATTTTTCTTGTTGAAAATTGAGCTCTGTTTAGTTGAAAAATGAACTTTTTTTTAAATTCAATTATTCAATAAAAAAGGAACATCTTGGTGAGAAATCATATTTTTTAGTTAGAAATTCAACAATTTTGTTAATATTTCCTCTTTTTAGATTCAAAATTTAAACATTTAGTGGTAAATTCATATAATTTCCTCAAAACTTGTGATTTTGGTTTCAAAATTTCAACAATTTTGTAAAGAATGAACTTTCTGGTTAAAAATTCAAAGTTTTGTTAAAAATTCAACTTTTTGATTGAAAAAAGAACTATTCATTTAAAACTAAAACTATTTCGTAGAAAATTAACCATTTTCTTGATAAACCATAATCTTGAGTTAAAAATTAGACCCTTTCGTAAACAATTTTTTTTTTTTTTATTTAAAATTGTGAAGTTTTGTTGAAAATTCATGTTATTTGTTAAAAATTCGTCTTTTTTAAATTTCAAATTTTACTACTTGTTTGAAAGTTGAAGTAGTTTGTTAAAAATTCTTTTCTCTGAAAATTTATTTATTTAATTAAAAATAACTTATTTTTGTTCAAAATTAGTTTGTTTTTGATCAAGGATTAATTTCAACTATTTTGTAAAAACTTGTCTTTTTTTTAAGGAAACTATTTTTAAATATAAATTAAAATCTTCTTGGTCGGAGAAGCTTAATGAAAAATTCATTTTTTTGTTATTTAGGATGCTTCCTTTTATTCTAAAAATCAGCTTAACGGTTGTAAATTAATTTTTTAATGGTAAATTTTTATTTTCGATTTAAAAATTTAAGTATTTTGTTGAAAATTAGTTTTCTTTTCGATACCATGTAAATTTTTCAACTCAATTATTCCATTTTTGGATAAAAATGTATCTTTTTGGTTGATGATTCAACTTTTTCTTTTCAAATTGTCTTTTTTTATTGCATCCAACTGGTTGACATTTTTTTTCCTAATTGACTTTTTAAACTTAGAATTGTACGATTTTATTTTTTATTGAAAAACTATCTTTCTTAGTGGGAAATTTCACGATTTGGTTGAAAAATAATTCTTTCTTGATTGAAAGTAATGTTCTTGTCAAAAAATTGTATCTTATTATTGAATTCAACTAATTGAAAATTTATTTCTGTTATTGGAAAGTAATTCCTCAAACAAAAAATTGAATAACTCTATTCTTGATTAAACAATAATATTTTTCTTTGAAAATTCAACTGATTGGAAGAAAATTCCCTTATTTTGTTGGGAATTCATCTTTTTCTCAAACAAATTGTCTTTTTGGCTATAAAATTGAACTCTTTGGTTGCCAATGCTTTTGGTGGAATTTTAATTATTCTTCTTTGAAAATTCGACTGTCGTCCCTTTCCAGGTCTGAGAAATTTAATATTAACTAGGATACCCCAACCCAGCACCCGAATCCAATAGCGAGAACTTTCCTCCCTCAAGGTCCATCCTGCCCACTCCTTAATTATTCGCTCTGGCTCTAATTCCACTTCTAGTTTTGAATGCCCTCTCATTTCTCCACTGTGATTCATGGATTATTTATTGAAAAGAAGTCAAAGATGAAATTACTCGGAGACCAGGAGTGCAGTGGTAAAGAGCATAACGAATACCCTTTTCCTCTAAAACGTTCAAGACTTTCAAGAATCGAGTCTCGTTGAAAGTAGAAGAGAATGCTTAATAGAAATTCCTGTTTTCAGAGAGAAGCTACTATGTAAATTACTTCAGATTTTCCGAGTCGAAATTTATCAACTTATTTCGTCACAATTTAAACCTATAGTCTCCACATTCAACTTTTAACTCCTACAGAATGAATTATTACTCTCCTTTTTTACTTCATTTCATTCTACAGGCCCTAGTTTTTATTTAAATCTTTAGATGCTACGGTTTTCCAACTGGATGATGAGACTGCTGTTTTCTAGGAGTGTATGGGAATATTTATTTATTTTTCGGGATTTCGTAGACCGAGACAGTTTCGGACGGATGAGGCGAGGCGACAGGGCGAGGTGAGGCGTGAGTAGCAGAGATGAGACGAAAGGAGGAAAGAGAAGACTAGACGAGAAGAAAGGAGAGGAGAAGAGATGAGACGAGGCGAGTCGAGTCGAGATAAGGCGAGAGTAGCAGGAATTAGACGCTAGGAGAAAAGAGGAAAGGAGAGTAGAAGAAATAAGGCTCACGGAAACCAGAGGGGAGGTGACGAGGCGAGTCGACGGGGCGAGGTGAGGCGACAGTAGCAGAGTTGAGACGAGAGGAGAAAAGAGGTGACTAGACGAGAAGAGAGGAGAGGAGGAGATTGAATACGAGGCTTGGCGAGGGAAGGCAAGAGTAGCAGAGATAAGACGACAGAAGAAAAGAGAAGATCAGAGTAGAAGAAATGAGGTGAACGGAGACTAGCGGCGAGTCGACGGGGCGAGGCGAGGCGAGAGTAGCACAGATGAGACGAGAGGAGGAAAGAGGTGACCAGACGAGAAGAAAGGAGAGGAGGAGTGAGAAGACGAGGCGAGGGGAGGCGAGAGTAGCAAAGATGAGTCAAGAAGAGAGGAGAGGAGACAAAGCGAGGCGAGGTGAAGCGAGAGTAGCAGAGATAAGACGGCAGAAGAAAAGAGGAGAGCAGAGTAGAAGAAATAAGGTGAACGGAGACTAGAGGCGAGTCGACGGGGCGAGGTGAGGCGAGAGTAGCACAGATGAGACGAGAGGAGGAAAGATGTGACTAGACGAGAAGAGAGAACAGGAAAAGAGAGAAGACGAGGTGAGGCGAGGTGAGTTGAGAGTAGCAGAGATGAGACGAGAAGAGAGGAGAGGAGACAAAGCGAGGCGAGGTGAAGCGAGAATAGCAGAGATAAGACGACAGAAGAAAATACAATAACTTGGTTGAAAGTTGAGCTGCTTTGTGAAAAGTTTATTTTTTCCACCTCTTTGGTTTAAATTTTAACTATTTCTTTGAAAAACATATATATTTTTTTCAATTAATTTTTTTATCTGAAAATTTCACTATTCCATTTTTGGTTGAAAATTTATCCCTTTTTAGTTGCGAATTCAACTGTTTGGAGGAAAATTAATATATTTCGTTAAAAATGCAACTATTTCGTTAAAAATTTTAATATATAATTAAGAATTGAACTATTCTGCTAAAAATTAAACCTTTCTTTTTTTTTTAAATTTATCATTTTGGTTGAAAACTTCACTATGTGTTTGTGTATTAACATTTTTTTCAAAAATTCGACTGCTTTCTCGATGATCTATTCAAATCTATCTTTCAAATTCAAGATTCAAGCTAAAAATTCATCTTATTGTTTTGAAATTCAATTACTTGGTTAAAAGACACGCTACTTTGTTAAAAATTAGTTCTTTCAACTCCATTATTGAAAATTTAACTATTCTTTTCTAAACATTTTTTTCTTTTTTGAAAAAATTATTTAAATAATTTGTAATTCTTATTTCCATCTAGTCTGAAAAGACGTTGAAAATTTCTGTTATTCTCGGACAATAATTCAGATTCTTTGAAGAATGTGATCTTTTTCCAGTGAAAAAAGTTAATTAAAATAATTTAATTCTTATTCAATAATTAATTCTTATTAATTAATTCTTATTTTCATCCATTCTGAATAGACGTTGAAAATTTCTGTTATTCTCCTATGATAATACAGATTCCTTGAAAAATGTGATATTTTTTCAGAAAAATATTAATTAAAATAATTTTTAATTCTCATTCACTTAATAATTCTTGATAATTAATTCTTATTTTCTTCTAGTCTGAAAAGACGTTGAAAAGTTCTGTTTTTCTCTGACAATAATATAGACACCTCGAAGAATGTGATTTTTTTTCGGGGAAAAATTAATTAAAATAATTTGTCATATGTATTTCCATCTAGTCTGAAAAGGCGTTGAAAATTTCTGTTATTCTCCGATGATAATACAGATTCCTTGAAATATGTGATCTTTTTTCAGAGAAAAATTAATTAAAATAATTTGTAATCCTTACTTCCATTTAGTCTGAAAAGACGTTGAAAATTTATGTTATTCTCTGACAATAATACAGATTCCTTGAAGAATATGATCTTTTTTCAGTGAGAAAAGTTAATTGAAATAATTGAATTCTTATTCAATTAATAATTTTTATTACTTAATTGTTATTTCCATCCAGTCTGAAAAGAAATTAGACATTTCTGTTATTCTCTAATGATAATACAGATTCCTTGAAAAATGTGAACTTTTCAGAAAAAAATAATTTAAAATAATTTCTAATTCTTATTTTCATCTAGTCTGAAAAGAATTTAAAAATTTCTGTTTTCTCTAGTGATATTACGGATTTCTTGAAAGAGGTGATCTTTTTCCAGAAAAAAATTAATTGAAATAATTTAATTCTCATCCAATTATTAATTCTTAATAATTAATTCTCATGTTCATCTAGTCTGAAAAGACATTGACCATTTATGTTATTCTCTGACAATAATACAGATTCCTTGAAGAATTTGATTTTTGTCAGTGAAAAAAGTTAATTAAAATAATTCAATTATTATTCAATTAATAATTTTCATTAATTAATTCTTATTTTCATCTAGTCTGAAAAGACGTTGAAAATTTCTGTTATTCCCTGATAATTATACAGACTCCTTGAAAAATGTGATCTTTTTTCAGAAAAAAATTTCTTAAAACAATTATTAATTCTTATTTCCACCTTGTCTGAAAAGAAATTAGAAATTTCTGTTATTCTCTAATGATAATACAGATTCCTTGAAAAATGTGATCTTTTTTTAGGAAAAAATTAATTAAAATAATTTGTAATTCTTATTTTCATCTAGTCTGAAATGAAGTAACAAATTTCTTTTATTCTCTAGTGATATTACAGACTTCTTGAAAGAGGTGATCCTTTTTCAGAAAAAAAAGGTAATTAAAATAATTCAATTCTTATTCAATTAATAATTTTTATTAATTATTTCTTGTTTTCGTCTAGTCTGAAAAGACGTTGTAAATATCTGTTATTCTCCGATAATTATACAGACTCCTTGAAAAATGTGATCTTCTTTCAGAGAAAAATTAATTAAAAAAATTATTAATTCTTATTTCCATCTAGTATGAAAAGTCGTGAAAAATGTATGTTATTCTCTAATGATATCACAGATTCCTTGAAAAATGTGACCTTTTTTTCGAAAAAAATTAAGTGAAATAATTTAATTCTTATTCAATTAATAATTCTTAATAATAAATTCTCGTTTTAATCTAGTCTGAAAAGACGTTGAAAATTCATGTTATCCTCTGACAATAATACAGATTCATTGGAGAATTTGATCTTTTTTTCAGTGGTAAAAGTTAATTAAAATAATAACTCAATTCTTATTCAATTAATAATTCTTATGAATTAATTCTTATTTTCATCTAAGCTGAAAATACGTTGAAAATTTCTGTTATTCTCTGATAATGATACAGACTCCTTGAAAAATGTGATCTTTTTTCAGAAACAAATTAATTAAAACAATTTCTAATTCTTATTCTCATCAAGTCTGAAAAGAAATTAGAAATTTCTATTATTCTCTAATGATAATACAGACTCCTTGAAAAATGTGATCTTTTTCCATTGAAAAATTAGGTAAAATAATTTGTAATTCTTATTTCCATCTAGTATGAAAAGTCGTGCAAAAATTCTGTTCTTCTCTAACGATATTACAAATTCCTTGAAAAATGTGACCTTTTTTCCGAAAAAAATTAATTCAAATAATTTAATTCCTATTCAATCAATAATTCTTAATAATTAATTATCATTTTCATTTAGTCTGAAAAGTCGTTGAAATTCTCTTTTATTCTCTGATGATAATACAGATTCCTTGAAAAATGTGATCTTTTTTCAGAAAAAAATTAATTAAAATAATTTGTAATTCTTATTTTCATCTAGTCTGAAAAGACGTTAAAAATTTATGTTATTCTCTAAAATGTATGTTTTTCTCTACTGATATTACAGATTTCTTGAAAGAGATGATCTTTCTTCAGAAAAAAATTAATTGAAATAATTAAATTTTCATTCAATTAATAATTCTTAATAATTAATTCTCATTTTCATCTAGTCTGAAAAGAAGTTGAAAATTTCTGTTATTTTCTGATGATAATACAGATTCCTTGAAAAATGTGATCTTTTTTCAGAAAAAAATTAATTAAAACAATTAGTAATTCTTATTTCCATCTAGTCTAAAAAGAAATTAAAAATTTCTGTTATACTCTAATGATAATACAGATTCCTTGAAAAATGTGATCTTCTTTCAGGAAAAAATTAATTAAAATAATTTGTAACTCTTATTCCCAGCTAGTCTGAAAAGACGATAAATATCTGTTATTCTCTGACGATTATACAGATTCCTTGAAAAATGTGATCTTCTTCCAGGAAAAAATTAATTAACATGATTTGTTATTCTTATTTCCATCTAGTCCGGAAAGACATTGAAACTTTCTGTTATTCTCTGATGATATTACAGATTCCTTAAAAAATGTGATCTTTTTTAAGAAAAAAATTAATTGAAATAATGTTATTCTTATTCAATCAATAATTCTTGATAATCAATTCTTATTTTTATTTCGTCTGAAAAGACGTTGGAAATTTTTGTTATTCTCTGATGATATTACAGGTCCCTTGAAAAATGTTATCTTTTTCCGGAAAAAAATTAATTGAAATAATTTGATCCTTATTCAAATAATAATTCTTATTAATCAATTCTTATTTCCATCTAGTCTGGAAAAATTTTAAAAATTTCTGTTGTTCCCTGAGGATAATAAAGATTCCTTGAAAAATTACAATTTTTGTTAAAAACTCAACAGCTTTGTAGAAAACGTGTCTGTTTGGCTCAAAAATTCCACAATCTCTTTAAAAAAAACCTTCTTTGTTGTTAAAAATTGCCTTTTTTCCTTTTTGTTGAAAATTCATATTTTGGCTTGAATATTTAATTACTTGGTTCAGAAACTAAACTAAAGTTCGACTGGATTTGATAGATCTCCGCCTCCGTTTCAATACGCTTTGTAGTTTCGCGAGGTGACAATGAAACCGGAAGTTGCATCTGCACACGTCTCTCATTGTGTGATATGGTGGGAAGACAAATTGGTTACGCAGTAAGAGCGAATGATGAGGAGGAGCAGTTGTGTTGGGAAAGAGATATACAGGAAGAGGTGGAACCTAGAGAAGAGAAGAGAAGAGAAGAGAAGAGAAGAGAAGAGAAGAGAAGAGAAGAGAAGAGAAGAGAAGAGAAGAGAAGAGAAGAGAAGAGAAGAGAAGAGAAGTCGTGGGTGTTTCAACGATCCTCGCTCATTCCTCGAGTAATTAGCGACGGAAGCCAGAACGGTTTATTAGTACCAAAAGCGCTGAGCGGCGCGTTCCTTGGGTAAATATTCTCGAGGGGTAAGTTTCGTCCAAGTACCAAACATTTCGAGTAACGAGCGTCAACCCTACACAGACACAATCGTAATCTCGAGACGACGAGATTGTTCCCCCATGTTTGCTCTCCAGGGTCCTTCCTGTCTTACGTGCCAATGAAGGTAAATAGACAACTTCAGATACATCGAGCTGGCTTGAATCCCTTCACCAGAGAGACGATCCTTACTCTAGAAACTTTTTTTAATGGATGTTCTTGCAGATGCACTGCAGATACTAATTTTTCCCCTACACACCTGCTGCTGCCTACTTCCCCTCCCCTTCCACCATTTCCCTCCCCTTCCACCATTCCCCTCCCCTTCCACCATTTCCCTCCCCTTCCACCATTTCCCTCCCCTTCCACCATTCCCCACCACTTCCGCAATTTGCCTCCTTTTCCGCAGTTCACCTCCCCTTCAACAGTTCCTCTCCCTACACTTTCTGATGGTTATTCCTTTACTCTTCTTCACTTTCACACTCTTCCTATACTTTTATCTCTACTTTAACTCTCCTCGATTCCCATCTCTTCGCTGTCCTCTCCACACTTCGTCACTCTTGTTACCCCACTCCTCACTTCCACTGACACATTCACCCCTGCTTATTTACTACCTTACTGCTCCCACCATATCCAACTTTCCTACCTTCTCCATTAACTTCCTCCATTTCTACCTCTCGATTCCGCGAATATTCCTCCCTTTAATTCAGATTACTTCCTATACTTTTTTTTGGTAACCTTCCCTACATTACATCACCTTACTGATATACTTTCCCTCCCCTTGCTTTCTCCACGTCGAAACCACACTTCCTTTGCTATATTCCATTCCTTTTCTAAGACTTCTATGCTACACCTTTTATCCCTATCCCTCACTTCCCTTACTTTTGTTGCCTTTGTTTTCCCTATGACACATTCCTTTGCTTTCCCTCACTTCCCATGGTTATCTTTCCTAACTTCTGCTTGCACCTTAAATCAATACGCTTACCTACTTCCCCTTCCCTCACTTCCCCTACTCTACTCCCCCTACTCTTCTTTCCTTCCTCCACTCACACTTATTCTACTACTTCACCTTTTTCTCTCCCTCCTTAACAATACTCCCCCTTCCCTCACTTCCCCTACTCTACTTACCCTACTCTTCTTTCCCTCCTCTGCTCACACTCATTTTACTACTTCACCTTCCCTCTCTCTCCCAAACGATACTTCCCCTCCCTCACTTCCCCTACTTCCTACCCCTAACTTTCCCTTCCACTCGTTCCCTTACTTCTCATACTTTACCACCCTTCACTTGGAAACTTCACTCTCGATTCCCCTCGCTTCCCCTCTTTGAAACGATATTTGAAAAAAAGATTTGGATGCCCAAATAGTGAAGTTTTTCGCCAAAAAAAAGATTTTTTGGCCAAGAAGATTAATTTCGTAAAAGAAAAAAGAAGATGAATAATAAACAAAATACATAAATTTTAGACCAAATACTTGAATTTTCAAAAAAGAAAAGATTAATTTTAAACAAAAGATGAATTTATTATGAATGAGATGAATATTCAATAATGTAGAATGATAAATCTTCAAACAGAAAATCAATTTTCAATAAAATTCACTCTTGATTTCCTCCCCTTCCCCTCTTTAAAACGAAATAAAAAAAAAAAGTTTGACGCTCAAACAGATAGTGAAATTTTTCACCAGAAAGAAGATTTTTTGGTCAAGAAGATTAATTTATTACGAAAAAAAATGAATCATAAACAAAATAAATAAATTTTCAACAAAATATTTGAATCTAATGGAAAAAAAAAATAATTCTTAACAAAACAAATAAATTTTTAATCAATGAGATGAATATTCAACTATATAATATGATAAATCTTCAATAAAAAAAACAATTATCAAAAAGATTTCAACATTTTACAAAATAGTTGAATTTTCAAACCAAAAATATGATTTGTTAACCGAGAAGATTAATTTACTGCCAAAAAAGCGAATTTTCAACAAAAACATAAATGTTAAAATAAATAGTTGAATTTTCAACTAAAAAAGATACATTTCTAAGTAAAAATAGAAAAGTTCAATTTTTGTTTGAAAAAATTAATTTTCATCCGAAGTAAGAGAAACTTTCATCAAAATAGGTAAATTTTTGATCGAAGAGATAAATTCTCAGCTAAATTTATGAATCTTCAAAAAAGAAATTTTCAAGAAATAGTTCGACGTCCGACCAAATAGTGAAATTTTTCACAAAAGGTACGATTTTTCGACAAAGAAGATTAATTCAGTACCTAAAAAAAGGAATTTTTGAGAAAATACATGAATTTACAACTAAATAGTTGAAGTTACAACCAAATATTTAGATTTTTAGCTAAAGCAGATAAATTGAAATGAAATTGAATATTCAAATTTCGAATTGGAAAAATTAATTTTCAACTGAAAAAAAATCTTTAAGGAGATAATGGATTTTTAAACAAATAGTTCACAATTCAATCAAATATGTGAATTTTTAAACAAAAGTGTGACTTATTGACCATCAAAGCTTAATTTACTACCAAAAAAGACAAATTTTCAAAGAAATAGTTGAATTTTCAACTAAAAGAAGATCAATTAAAAAAAAACCAACAGTTCAATTTAAATTAAAAAAATTAATTAAAAAATAAAAACGAATTTTCAAGAAAACAGAGGATTTTTTAAGAAAAGGGATGAATATTCAACTAGAATGATAAAACTTCAACAAGAAAATTCATTTACAACAAAAGAGTTCATCATTTAATAAAAAAGTTTAATTTACAACCAAAAATATGATTTTTTGACCAGAAAGATTAATTTGATCGTTACCATCTCCGATGATAATGCAGATTCCTAGTAAAATCTACGTTTTGTTGTCAATTTTTAAAATCTTTTCAAATCTTCATGTTGTAAATTTGATGAGTTTGATATTTTTGAATTGAGGAAGACATTTTTAAAATATGACGCAATATTCTATTTTTTATTTAAAAATCATATCAATAAGTGAGTAAAATTATTGAATTTTTATCCATAAATAAAAATTGAACAATCACCAATTTGAGAAAAATTAAGTTAGTTTCAGAGATATTTACATGTTTTGAGAAGATCCAAGCTTAATTCAAAACTTGAAAAGATTACAAAAAATAAAAAAAATAAATGAGATTTTTGAAAACTTTGACAGAAATTTGTGAGGCTTTTTAAGCATCTTCAGAGGTTTTAAACAAATAAAAAAAATTTTCTAAAATTTTCTGGAAAAATCTTAAATGATGTCTTATTTTAAAAATTCATTTTAAGAGAATATTCAAAAAGTTTAGAAAAAATTATTTGAACGATAAATGACAATTCCACAAATATTAATTTTGATGAGATTAGAGCCTTAAATAAATGAAAAATTTGTATCAAAATTTCTAGAGAATATTTGAAATAATTAAAAAAAAAATCAAAGAATGAATTTTTAACAAAGTTCAAAAAATTTTATTGAAAACAGAACGTATAAAATTCAACTCTTTTATTGAAAATTTATCTTTTTTAGTTAAATTTAACTAATGGAAATTTTGCTTTCTTTTTTTAAAATTATTTTTTGAAACCGGAAATTTGACGATTACATTTTTTGGTTTAAAAATATACATTTTAGTTAAAAATTAAATTTCTTTTGGTTTAAAAATTCATCCTACTTGATTTAAAATTCATATGACTTGTTGAAGATTCAACTATTTTGCTAAAGATTGAACTATTTTAATAAAAATTTACCTATTTGGTGAAAAATTCACTTTTGTGTTGAAAAATCATATTTTCGGATTAAAAATCAATTTTTGTTATGATTACCACTTTGGTTGAGAAGGTCACCTTTAGAAAAAAAAATTTCCTTAAATCTTAATTTTTCGCCCTTAAATTTTACTATTTTATTGTTGGTAGAAAATTTATCGTTGATAAGTTAACAATTTAACTGTTACGTCGAAAATTCATGTATTTTGTCAAAAGTTAGTTTTCTGGATTGAAAATTAATCTTGTTTGTTAAAACTTCACATTTTTGGTTAAAAATGGAACTTTATTTTTAAATTAATTAATTCTGTTAAAAATTAATTTTTGTTGTTGAAAGTTTGACTTTAAAATTTTTTTGTTTTTTTTTGTTAAAAATTTAACTGTCTTGCCAAACATTGAAATAATTTAATGAAAATTGAACTATTTGTTAAAAAAATTACATTTTTTGTTCCAAAATTATTTTTTCGAATTCACAATTCAACTACTCGGAAAAAAGTTTAAGTGCTTTGTTGAAGATTAATTCTTATTAAATTCACGATTCTGGTTGAAAATGTAACCATTTTTGTAAAGTCCTTTTTCCCTTGAAAACAAAATTTTTTTTATTTCGTCGTTGATAAATTCAAAGTTCAACTATTTGGAAAAATATCCATGTATTTTTTCTTTAAATTTGTCTTTTTGGTTAATAAATTAATCTTTTTTATCGAAAATTAATATTTTTAATTGAAGATTCAGCTATCTGCTTGAATATTCGTCTTTCATGTTTGGAAATTCATTTTTTTAATTGAGGATTCAATTTTTTTGTTACAAATTGATTTTTTCGTTTAATTTTATGGGCTAACATTTTTTTTGGTCTTTTGGTAGAAAAATCATCTTTCTTTGCCGGAAATGAACATTTTTTTTGGAAATTCGATTTCTTTCCAAAATTGGTTGAAAACGTACCTTTGTAGTTTGAAAATTCAACTATTTTTATAACGTCATCTTTTTTAGTTAAAAATTCATCTATTTTGTTGAAACTTTGCCCCTTTTGCTTGAAAGTAAACCTATTTGATAATTTTGATGATGATTTTTTTTTGTCTACTGGTCTAAATCAATATTTTTGAAATTTGATTTATTTTCTAAATTGTGAAAAAATTGCTCTTCAGCTCAGCTGGGAACCGAGCCCAGGTCTTCCAGATTGCCGGTCTGGTGCTCTACCCACTAAGCTACTGAGAGACGAGAGAAATTTTTTCACAAGCCCTACAAGTTGAATTCTGACGTCATTCCTTAACTTGTCAGATTTTATTTTCCAACATTCGAATGTTTTATATTTTTGATGTTATGGTTTTGATGAGATTAATTCTATTATTAATTTTGATGTTTTTTTTGTCTACTGGTCTGAATCAATATTTTTCAACATTGATTTATTTTCTAAATTGTGAAAAAATTGCTCTCTAGCTCAGCTGGGAACCGAACCCAGGTCTTCCAGATTGCCGATCTGGTGCTCTACCCACTAAGCTACTGAGAGACGAGAGAAAATTTTGTTTCACAATCCTTACAAGTTTTATTCTGACGTCATTCATTAAATTGTAAGATTTTATTTTCCAACATTCGAGTCTTTTATATTTTTGATGTTATGGTTTTGACCAGATAAATTGTATTAATAATTTGATGATTTAAAATTTGATTTTATGATGATTTGAAGATGTTGATTGTTTTTTTTATCTACTGGTCTAAATAAATATTTTGCAATATTGATTTATTTCATAAATTGTGAAAAAATTGCTCTCTAGCTCAGCTGGGAGCCGAACCCAGGTCTTCCATATTGCCGGTCTGGTGCTCTACCCACTAAGCTACTGAGAGACGAGAGAAATTTTTTTTTCGCAATCCTTACAAGTTTAATTCTGACGTCATTCATTAACTTGTCAGATTTTATTTTCCAACATTCGAATGTTTTATATTTTTGATGTTATGGTTTTGATTAGATTAATTCTATTATTAATTTTGATGTTAATTTTTTTTGTCTACTAGTCTAAATCAATATTTTTCAATATTGATTTATTTTCTACATTGTGAAAAAATTGCTCTTCAGCTCAGCTGGGAACCGAACCCAGGTCTTCCAGATTGCTGGTCTGGTGCTCTACCCATGAAGCTACTAAGAGACGAGAGTAATTTTTTTGTCACAATCCCTACAAGTTGAATTCTGACGTCATTCCTTAACTTGTAAGATTTCATTTTCCAACATTCGAATGTTTTATATTTTTGATGTTATGGTTTTGGTTAGATTAATTCTATTATTAATTTTGATGTTTGAACCAATTTGATGAACTTTCAACTGAAATGATAAATATTTCATAAGAAAATCAATTTCCAGCAACAGTCTGTAGCATTTAATTAAATAGTTTGATTTAAAAAAATATTTTTTTTTACCAAAAAAATGAATTTAATACCAGAAAAGATAAGTTTTCAATATAAAACGTGAATTTTCCAACAAATAGTTGAACTTCCAACTAAAAATAATACATTTTTAAGGAAAAATGAAATGGTTTAATTTTGAGTTCAAAAATTATTTTCCCATAAAAAAATATTTTTAACAAAATACGTTTGCCAAAATAGTGTGATTTTTTATACTAAAATGATTAATTTATTAAAAGAAAGTTTACTTTTCAACGCAAAAATTTGAATTTTTAACCCAAACAAGGAACAAGGAATAAACGAAATAAATAGAAAAATGTAATGGAAAAGGATAGGAAAATTAAAAATAAAATTTTCAGTTTCTTTTCTCTAGTAGGACTATATCCTTACTACAGTAACTGAAATTTACAAAATGGTATAGAAAATGATCGAAAAGTATAGAAAAGGAGAGGAAATGATAGAAAATGTAAAAGCAGAAAAGGATAGGAAAATAAAAAATAAAATGAAATTTCGAGTCTCTTTTCTCTAGTAGGACTATATCTAAATAGAAAAATGTAATGGAAAAGGATAGGAAAATTAAAAATAAAA
>CAKNXH010000607.1:72653-91365 GCA_932178445.1 Andricus quercusramuli | reverse complement strand
AAGGATAGAAAATGTCGTACCAGGATTGATAATAATGTAATTGGTATAAAGAAGAATATGACTAAAAAAGATAGTATATGAGAACTATTTGAAAGAAGGAAAAGAAGAGCTAGAGAAAAGGATAGAAAAGGATAGAGAAGGATAAGAGAATTGGAAAAGACGAGAAAATGTGATGATGAATCGAAAAGGATAAGGCCTCCATGTAATATTTAGAAAATTTTTAGAAAAATGTCTAGTCTGTTTTCTCTAGTAGGATAATTCCCAGTAGGGGAATCAAAAATGAATAAATGTTATATAAAAGCATAGAAATTGATAGAAAGTATGGGAACGGCATTGGACATAATTTATTAGCATAGATTAGAATAAAACTGGAAATAATAAAAGGAAACGTAGAATTATTGAAAAGGGGAAGAGAAAGAAAACAAAATAGGATAGAAAAAGATAGAAAAGGATAGAAAAATTGCAAATTAGGATTAGAAAATGTAATGATAAACAGAAAAGGATAAAGTCTGAATATATTTAAAAAAAATTTTTTTTAAATAACTAGTCTTTGTTACTAAAAAGAAGAAAAGAGTAGAATTATTAAAGAGATGAAAAGAAAAACCAAGAAGAGGAAGAAAATAATAGAAAAGGATAGGAAAATTGAGATGGAAAATTATAAAAATTAACAGATAGGTACAAAGTCTCAAAATAATTTTTAGAGAAATTTTCGAAAAAATTTCAGTTTCTTTTCTCTAGTAGGATAATATCTCTATCAGGAAATAAGAAAAGAAATGAATGGTATATAAAAGCTTAGAAAAGGATAGAAAGTATCAAAACAGGATTAAAAAGTATGTAATGAATATAGAGAAGAATTGGATAGGAAAAGGATATAAGGAAGTGTGTCATTATTGGAAAGAAAAAATAGGAAAGAATAAAAAAGGGAAAGAAAATGATAGAAAAGGATAGAAAAGGATAGGAATAATAAAAGTTGAAATAAAAATTGATGAAAATGAACAGAAAGGCATAAATTATGTATATAATTTTCATAACAATTCTTGAAAAATGTTCAGTTTTAGCGGATTTTGTCACACCCGCCTTTTCCAGGTGTCATGTTCGGTGTCTGTCGCACGCCTACTTACATCACTACTGTCTGACGCGAAACACTGTTACTACTGCACGGCTCAGTGAAATATGTGCTTCTGAGGCTGATACCGCAGTACCAGACAATGATTAGCTTATCACATAATTTTTCTTAAAATCGAAAATAACTTTACTTTTTAAAAAATTTTTAAAACAATTAGATATTTTTTTTTTTGTAAGTAGGACCAAATTTAACGCCCACCGAAAGCATCTACGATTCCAAAATTTGGCCGAAATTAATTTAATGAAGTTGAAAATTCTGATTTTTTAATATGAATGATCATAAAAATTAAGGAATATATGTATTTATGAGTTTTTGAAATTCAATAGTCGTAATTTTAGATTTTGAAAAACGAAAGAGCCTAAATTTAAAATCGTAGAAATTTAAGAATTTTAAATTTTAACTCTGAAAATTGAAACTTTACGAAAAAAGGTTTAAAATTGGATACATTTGAAACAAAAATCTTGAAAATTAAAATTTGTGATTCCATTTACTCAAAATTGAAGAACTTGTAATTCTAAAAATTTAGGTTCTAAATTTTTTTAGTTTGGACAATGTAGAATTGAAAATTTAACTTTTGATTCCCGAAATCATCAACATGAAATTTTTTAAAAATATTTATCTATTTGTCTTTAGATTTAAGATTTTAATTGTAGATATTAAAAATTAAAGAATTCTGAACTGAAAATCGTTTAAATTTAAGAAAGTTTACAATGCAAATCCTTAAAATTGAACTTTTTGAAAAAAAATACAAAGTTTCATAACTTCAAAATATCAATCTTAAAATGAGAATAATTTGTAATTCTATTTTGTAAAAATTCAAGAAATTACAATTCTAACTCTTCAAAATTGAATAACATCATTTTTGATTTTTAATAATTACAGTTTTTCAATTTTGATGATTTAGATTCAAAATTTTCAAGTTTGGGCGATGTGGAATTGAAAACTTGACTTTTTATTTTCAAAATTATCAATATCATGAAAATTCAAGAATATTTATTCACTAGTTTCAGAAATTTCCTTATTTTGATTTCTAAAATCATCAATATTATAAAAATCTTTTAAAAAGTATTTATTGGCCTCTAAAATTAAATTTTTAACTTTAGACCTTCAAAATTGAAAATCATTAAAATTGTAGAACTCTTCATTGCAAATCTTCAGAATTGAACTTTTTAAAAAAATGTTCAAAATTGAATACCTTTAAAGTATAAATTTTGAGAATTGAAGAGGTTTTCATTTTTACCATTCAAAATTAAAAATTCTGTAATTTTGATAATTCAGATACAAAATTTCTTCAGTTTTTCTTCAGTTTCTTCAAAGCTGAAGCAACTTTAATTAAAAATAGCGAAAATTTAATCAATCATTATAAATCTTCAAATTTGAACTGTTTGATAGCTGAAGGTTCAAAAAAATATAAATCTTGAAAAATAAATAATTTCTAATTATATTTTCTCAAAATTTAATAATTTTCAATTAAAACTCTTCAAAATTTCAGAAATTGGAATTGTGAATATTCAAAAGTAAAGAGTTTTTAATCTCGATAATAAAAATTAAAAATTTTGGCAATATCATGAAAATTATGAAATTTTTTATTTAATTGTCATTAAAATTAAATATGTTCAATCGTCAGTTTTAAAAATTAAGCATTTGTTATTGGAATTCGAGAAAAATTAATAATTTATAATTGTGTTAGTTGAAAATTGAAATATTCGAAATAATGTTCAGAATTACGTACTTTTAAAACAGAAATCTGGAAGATATAATACTCTGTAATTATATTTTTTCAACTAAAACAAAAATTTGAATTGAAATTATTTCAAATTAAAGAGTTTTTTATTTTGACAATTCACAAATATAATTTATTTGAATTTTCAAAATCATCAGTATCATCAGAATTTAAGAATTTTGGTTTAAACATCTTCAAAAGAAAAAATTTTCGAAATTAGATAGTTTCAATCGTAGATTAACATTGTCAAAACTTAAAAAATTGTATTCATTTTTTTTTATAAATGAAGACTTTCATTGCAAATTTTGAAAAAAAAAATTAATTTCAAATTGAAAATCGTTTGAGTTGAATAATTTTAAATTGTTAATCATCAAACTATAACAATTTCACATTATCCAAGTTTTAAGTTTCACAATTCAAGTAGCTGTAATTTTGATGATTTAAATTCGAAATTTATTTCGCTTGGAAGATTTAAAATTGCAAAATTGAAAAAAAAATTTAAGAATTTCTATTTACACATTTTCAAAATTGAAGCCTTTTTAATTAAAAGTTTTCGAAATTGAACTATATAAAAAGCCATTCAAAAGCACATCATTCAAAACTGAAGGATCATAAAATTATAAATTTTTATGATTGAAGAATTTTAGATTTGAAATTTTGAAAGTTGAAGATTTTTCAGTCGAATATCTCAAAATCTCAATTATTTAGAAAAAGCTTCAAAAGTTCATACTTTCAAAACCTAAATCTAAAATAATAAATAAGTTGCAAGTTTATCTTTTGAGAATCCAAAAATTTGTAATTAAAACAATTAAAAATTATAAAAATTTGAACTGTAAATCTTTAAAATTAGAATGAAATCTGACATTATATTCAAAAATTAGTTAACACAATTTTAATTAACTTATATTAAATATAAAAAGTTTATTTAATTTTATTTATTTATTTAAAAATAAAAATAATCAGCATCGTTTTTTACCATAAATCTTGATCGGATCAAGTTTTTTAAAGTGGACTCGATACAGATTCCTTCCTGTGTAATTTAAGTGATAAATGCCCTTTGTAGAAGGGAAAAAACGTTCCTGATTCGCTCCACTTTTTCCGGGTTCTTTTAGTAGTTTCGCGCTTTACGAAGAAAAACTTGAGTTTGACAAACTTTTCCTTTGTGTCAGAAGGCGAAGAACCTGGTTATTTTTCGTAAAAAGTAAAAAAGGACCAATCCTCTTAACACCCTCTTAATACCAGGAAATAAAAGGGCAATAAATCCTTTCAAATAAAAATAATTCAAGTAACAGATTATATTTTTAACCGAATACTCTAGTGGAAACAATTTTCGGAATAAGATACAACATTTATAGAATTGTAATTTAAAAAAAAAAATGTATTCAGAAAAAAGATCTCATTTTGCTCCGCTGGGATTCGAACCCCAGGTCAACTGATCGCCGGTCAGGTGCTCTAACCACTAAGCTACTATAAAGATCGGGAGAAGAAACCTTTCTCTGAAACACGCTCTATTTTTCAAGATTTCTTGTTTTGATACAAGTCAATTTTTACTAGGAATCTGCATTATCATCGGAGATGGTAACGATCAATCAGTAGAGAAATCTTTTCCCACACGGTAAAATGGAAATCTACACTATCGATCGAAGTTATCTCCTCTGATGCAGAAAATCTTTAACGTCTTCTCAGACTAGTTGGAGCTATAAATTAAAAAATTCTTCAATTAAGGCCATATGACGATGGGTCACGTGAGCGGATTCCTACCTTACCGACACTTTTTTTAGTTGTAAACTCATGTTCACACGAATAGCCACATCAAGTTGAAAATTTGGGATAATAAATAAGAAGCAGTAAGAAATGCGGCTCTGGTCCTAAATTTTTATAATTATAAAAACAGTTTTTTTGTAAATAATTTTTTTGTTCTTTTTTCATAATTATTCAAATTTAAGACCAGAGCCGCTTTTCTTAGTGCTTCTCATTTATTATCCCAAATTTTCAACTCTATGTGGCTATTCATGTGAACATAAGTTTAAAAATAAAAAAAAGTGTCGGTAAGGTAGGAATCCGGTCACGTGACCCACTCGTCACATGGCCTTAAATGTATTAAGAAAAAAGATCTTTTCTTTTTGCTCCGCTGGGATTCGAAAGCCGGGTTAACTGATTGCCGGTCAGGTGCTCTAACCACTAAGCTACTAGAAAGATCGGAAGAAGAATCCTTTTTCTGAAACACGCTTTATTTTGTAAGATGTTATATTTTGATGCGAGTCAATTTTTTCTAGAAATCTGTGTTATCATCCGAGCAACAGAGGAGATAACTCTGATCGATATTGCAGATTTCCTTTTTCTCAGCGCGTGGAAAGATTTCTCTTCTGATTGATCGTTACCATCTCCGATGATAATGCAGATTCCTGGAAAAAATGACTTGTAATTTCTTGTTGAAAAATGTAATTTTTTGTAAAACAATATACAAAATTCAACAACAAAAAAACATTTAAATAAAAGTAACC
Organism: Andricus quercusramuli; assembly: GCA_932178445.1. Lineage (NCBI taxonomy): Eukaryota > Metazoa > Arthropoda > Insecta > Hymenoptera > Cynipidae > Andricus > Andricus quercusramuli. The sequence goes on along the minus strand of CAKNXH010000607.1, from coordinate 86,012 downwards.
AATTTTTTTTTGTATTGTCTTGTAGAAAAGTAAAAAAATTAACAATAAAGTACAAGTTTCTATAATTCCAAAATTTCTATAACTTTTTCTTAATATTTCTTTTTATCAAGTTGTAAATTTAATAAATTTGATATTTTTGAATTGAGGAAGACATTTTTAAAATATGACGCAATATTTTATTTTTTATTTAAAAGTTATATCATTCAAAATCAAATATCAAATACTAAACAATTTTAAACTGAATTATTTGAAATCGAGAGCCTTGAATCATTAATAATTAATAAATCATTAATCATTAATTAATTAGTCATAAATTAATTAATCATTAATCATTAATAAAAACTTGAAAAGATTACAAAAAATAAAAAAAATAAATGAGATTTTTGAAAATTTTGACAGAAATTTGTGAAGCTTTTTAAGCATCTTCAGAGGTTTTAAAAAAAATGAAAACATTTTCTCAAATTTTCTGGAAAAATCTGAAATGATGTTTTATTTTTAAAATTTATTTAAAGAGAATATTCAAAAAGTTTAGAAAAAATTTTTTGAACGATAAATGACGATTCCACAAATATTAATTTCGAAGAGATTAGAGCCTTAAATAAATGAAAAATTTGTATCAAAATTTCTAGATTAACTGAGGATAATTTTCCTGTTGAAAAATTAATTTTGAAAGAATATTCAATAAGATATCCAAAATTTTCAAAAAAGAATCGAAATGATTTTAAGGTATTTTTTTTACTTTTGCAGAATTTTCAGAAAATTTTAGGACAAATTCGAGTTTCAAAATAATAAAATTATTATTAGGTTCCTGGAAAATGTTTTAGTGGTTTTTTCAAACAAATTTGAAAGAGAATATTTGAAATAATTAAAAAAAAATAAAAAAATGAATTTTTAACAAAGGTCAAAAAATTTTAATGAAAACAGAACGTATAGAATTCAACTCTTTTATTGAAAATTTATCTTTTTTACTTGAATTTAACTGATGGAAGTTTTGCTTTCTTTTTTTTAAATTATTTTTTGAAACCGAAAATTCGACGATTACATTTTTGGTTCAACTACTCGGAAAAAAGTTTAAGTGCTTTGTTGAAGATTAATTCTTGTTAAATTCACGATTCTGGTTGAAAATTTAACCATTTTTGTGAATTCCTTTTACCCCTTAAAACATCGTTTTTTTATCTTGTCTTTGATAAATTCAAAGTTCAACTATTTGTAAAAATATTCATGTATTTTTTCTTTAAATTTGTCTTTTTGGATAAAAAATTAATCTTTTTTGTCGAAAATTCATCTTTTTTATTGAAGATTCAGCTATCTGCTTGAAGATTCGTCTTTCATGATTGGAAATTCATTTTTTTAATTGAGGATTCAACTATTTTGTTACAAATTGATTTTTTTCGTTTAATTTTATGGGCTGGAATTTTTTTTTTTGGTCTTTTGGTAGAAAAATTAGTTTTCTTCGCTGGAAATGAACATTTTTCTTGAAAATTCAATTTCTTTCCAAAATTGGTAGAAAATGTATCATTGTGGTTTGAAAATTCAACTATTTAGATAACGTCTACTGGTCTAAATCAATATTTTTCAATATTGATTTATTTCCTAAATTGTGAAAAAATTGCTCTCTAGCTCAGCTGGGAACCGAACCCAGGTCTTCCAGATTGCCGGTCTGGTGCTCTACCCACTAAGCTACTGAGAGACGAGAGAAATTTTTTCACAAGCCCTACAAGTTGAATTCTGACGTCATTCCTTAACTTGTCAGATTTTATTTTCCAACATTCGAATGTTTTATATTTTTGATGTTATGGTTTTGATTAGATTAATTCTATTATTAATTTTGATGTTAATTTTTTTTGTCTACTAGTCTAAATCAATATTTTTCAATAATCATTTATTTTCTAAATTGTGAAAAAATTTGCTCTCTATCTCAGCTGGGAACCGAACCCAGGTCTTCCAGGTTGCCGGTCTGGTGCTCTACCCACTAAGCTACTGAGAGACGATAGACAATTTTTTTTCACAATCCCTACAAGTTGAATTCCGACGTCATTCCTTAACTTGTCAGATTTTATTTTCCAACATTCGAATGTTTTATATGTTTGATGTTATGGTTTTGACCAGATAAATTGTATCAATAATTTTGATGTTGATTGTTTTTTTTGTCTACTGGTCTAAATCAATATTTTTGAACATTGATCTATTTTCTAAATTGTGAAAAAATTGCTCTCTCGCTCAGCTGGGAACCGAACCCAGGTCTTCCGGATTGCCGGTCTGGTGCTCTACCCACTAAGCTACTGAGAGACGAGAGACAATTTTTTTTCACAATCCCTACAAGTTGAATTCCGACGTCATTCCTTAACTTGTAAGATTTTATTTTCCAACATTATAATGTTCTATATTTTTGATGTTATGGTTTTGACCAGATAAATTGTATGATTAATTTGATGATTCGAAATTTGATTTGATGATGATTTGAAGAAGTTGTTTGCTTTTTGTCTACTGGTCTAAATTAATATTTTTCAATTATTGATTTATTTTATAAATTGTGAAAAAATTGATCTCTAGCTCAGCTGGGAACCGAACCCAGGTCTTCCAGATTGCCGGTCTGGTCCTCTACCCACTAAGCTACTGAGAAACGAGAGAAATTTTTTTTCGCAATCCCTACAAGTTTAATTCTGACGTCATTCCTTAACTTGTAAGATTTTATTTTCCAACATTCAAATCTTTTATATTTTTGATGTTATGGTTTTGACCAGATAAATTGTATTAATAATTTTGATTGTTTGTTTTTTTGTCTACTGGTCTAAATTAATATTTTTCAACATTGATTTATTTTCTAAATTGTGAAAAAATTGCTCTCTAGCTCAGCTGGGAACCGAACCCAGGTCTTCCAGATTGCCGGTCTGGTGCTCTAACCACTAAGCTACTGAGAGACGAGAGACATTTTTTCACAAGCCCTACAAGTTGAATTCTGACGTCATTCCTCAACTTGTAAGATTTTATTTTCCAAGATTCGAATGTTTTATATTTTTGATGTTATGGTTTTGACCAGATAAATTGTATTAATAATTTTGATGTTGATTTTTGTTGTCTACTGGTCTAAATCAATATTTTTGAACATTGATTTATTTTCTAAATTGTGAAAAAATTGCTCTCTAGCTCAGCTGGGAACCGAACCCAGGTCTTCCAGATTGCCGATCTGGTGCTCTACCCACTAAGCTACTGAGAGACGAGAGAAATTTTTTTTTCGCAATCCTTACAGGTTTAATTCTGACGTCATTCCTTAACTTGTAAGATTTTATTTTCCAACATTCGAATGTTTTATATTTTTGATGTTATGGTTTTGACCAGATGAATTGTATTAATAATTTTGATGTTGATTTTTTTTGTCTACTGGTCTAAATCAATATTTTTCAATATTGATTTATTTTCTAAATTGTGAAAAAATTGCTCTCTCGCTCAGCTGGGAACCGAACCCAGCTCTTCCGGATTGCCGGTCTGGTGCTCTACCCACTAAGCTACTGAGAGACGAGAGAAATTTTTTCACAAGCCCTACAAGTTGAATTCTGACGTCATTCCTTAACTTGTAAGATTTTATTTTCCAACATTCGAATGGTTCATATTTTTGATGTTATGGTTTTGATTAGATTACTTCTATTATTAATTTTGATGTTAATTTTTTTGTCTACTAGTCTAAATCAATATTTTTCAACATTGATTTGTTTTCTAAATTGTGAAAAAATTGCTCTCTAGCTCAGCTGGGAACCGAACCCAGGTCTTTCAGATTGCCGGTCTGGTGCTCTACCCACTAAGCTACTGAGAGACGAGAGACATTTTGTCACAATCCCTACAAGTTGAATTCTGACGTCATTCCTTAACTTGTAAGATTTCATTTTCCAACATTCGAATGTTTTATATTTTTGATGTTATGGTTTCGATTAGATTAATTCTATTATTAATTTTGATGTTGGTTTTTTTTTTGTCTACTGGTCTAAATCAATATTTTTTAATATTGATTTATTTTCTAAATTGTGAAAAAATTGCTCTCTAGCTCAGCTGGGAAGCGAACCCAGGTCTTCCAGATTGCCGGTCTGGTGCTCTACCCACTAAGCTACTGAGAGACGAGAGATATTTTGTTGTCACAATCCCTACAAGTTGAATTCTGACGTCATTCCTTAACTTGTCAGATTTTATTTTCCAACATTCGAATGTTTTATATTTTTGATGTTATGGTTTTGATTAGATTAATTCTATTATTAATTTTGATGTTAATTTTTTTTGTCTACTAGTCTAAATCAATATTTTTCAACATTGATTTATTTTCTAAATTGTGAAAAAATTGCTCTCTAGCTCAGCTGGGATCAGTCCGGCAATCTGGAAGACCTGGGTTCGGTTCCCAGCTGAAAATTAATTTTTTATTATTAGAAATTCGTCCTTTCGGACAAAATTTTGTTTGTTATAAATTTTTTTAGTTTATGTACACTCAGGTGTAGAGGATTATTGATATTTCTATCATAACTAGTTTGGGATACATTACTAGAGAGAATTAAGCTTCTCACAAACTTTCCTCATTAGTTTAGTATCGGTCTGATGTTTTTTTTTCCAGTCGAGTGTTGCGAGGCAAACTTTTCCGTAATCCTCCCATCGCTCATGATGGGAAATTATATTATAATTTTCCACTCCATGCCATTTCCGAAGAGGAATTTGTACATTGACAACTGCAAAAACTTGCTCTTTATATTTAAATAAATATTTACGTTTTTTATGTTATAATAACTTTTAATTTTTATTAATTGTTTATTTTATATTGTAATTTTTATATCAAATTTAGTTGTATTTGAAAAATCAAATTTTTTTAAGCATTCAAAATTTGGATATCCTTTTTTTTTAACTCTTTTGGGTATTTGTTTCTGATAACCAAAGACATAAAAGGGGCTCAATTTGGATTCAATTAGAGAATTCAAATTCTAGGATTGAAAGCTAAGTTTTAAGTTCAGTTTTATACGAAATTTTATTACTTTTCAAAAATCCAAAATTTTGGTTTCTGACCTTTTGTATGAAATTTGATTAATTTTCGAAAATCCAAATTTTTTTGTCTTCCGAAATTCAAAAATCCTTTTGGTAATTTTTTTTCTGACTCATCGGGGTCATAAAAGAGGATTAATTTCGGTTTAATTAGAAAATTCAACTTTAAGGCTCGATAGAAGAAAATTTGTGGTTGAAAATTTGCCTTTTTGGTTTGAAATTTCCACAATTTAGTAAAAACAAAACTTTTTTTGAAAATTGAATGAAAAATCTTCCCTGGTCGGAAATTTAACTCTTTTCTTCATAATTCGTCTTTTAAATTGAAGATTTATCTTATTTGTAGAAATTTAATCTTTTTGGTTAAAAATTGAACTATTTTTGGTTAAAAGTTAATTCTGTAAATCTTACTTCAAATCTGTCCTCAAGTCTTATCTCGAATTTCGTCTTGAATCTCGTCCTGTGACTAGTCATGAATTTCGTCTGGAATCTCCTACAATTCTCGTATCGAATCTCGCTTCGAATCTCGCCTCGGATCTTGTCTCGAATCCCGTCTCGAATCAAATCTCGAACCTCGTCTCGAATTTCGTCTAGAATCTCGTCTTGAATCTCAATCTCAAATATCCTTCCAAACTCGCCTCGAGTCTCGTCTAGAATATTATTCTGAATCTCGCCTTCAATCTCATCTCGAGTCTCATATCGAATTTTGTCTCCAATGTCTCAAATCTCGTCTCCTCTTGAATCTTGTTTCGAATCTCGCCTTGGGTTTTGTCTCGCATCCTATTTTGAGCCTTGTTCCGAGTCTTATCTCGAATCTTGTCTTGAACCTCGCCTCGAATCTCGTCTCGAATCTTGTCTCGAATCTCGTTTCGAGACTCGTCTCGAATCTTGTCTCGAATCCGGTTTTGAATCTTTTCTCGAATCTTATATCAAATCTCGTCTCGAATATTGTGAAAAAATTATGACCGACGGACGGGTGGACACCCAACCGAAACTATAACGATTTCTGCCAGGCGCTGCGAAACCCTAAAGAGGAAATTGATTTTTTAACCACCCTAGTGTTTACAGTCATTTCAAAGAAGTCCATTCTAAGAATATTGTTTCAAGCACATGCACCAATATTTGCGTGTATTCTGATGGAGGGGACAGCGAACATTGGTCTGCACGAACCGAGCGTTGTTTTTAGCTGGCTTCAGATTTTATCGTTCGCAACCCCTGTTTCTCTCCGTTTCCCCTCGTAATAACTTCTTTAGTACGGGTTCGCATGCCCCTGGATATTTTCGTTCTGAATCGAAATCATGTTGTTTACAAAACCCTCCAACCTGCCTTTCATCTCTCCTTGATGAAAAATTTATTTTAGACGTACGGAAGCATAAGAAATACCGTTGCGAAGTACTATATAGGACTATAGGTGTATCCACTGTATCTTAATAATTATTGTATGGTCGTGCGGTCTCACGGACCGCACGTCCACGCGCTTTTACTAATTTGCACTTTTTTCAAATGAGGGACAATCGGGACGTGAAACTTTTCTGAGAGGGTCGCCTCGAGAAAGTCCGGAGGGGAGGGGCCAAAGTATCAGAAGCTTGGTGCGGTCTATGAGACCGCACGGACATACTTGAAGGTTAAAGTTAAAACTGTTCATCACTATTTTATAAGTATCTCCTTCTATAGTCATGGTAGATGGTTACGGCTTTTTCTGGAATCTTTCACTTTCGGCAACTTTTCATTTAGACTGAGGCAATAATCAAATCAGGTTGAGAAGCATACTTTTTTAAACAATTCGTTATTATTTTAAAAACTCTTATTTTTCAATAATGCTCGAAATTTGCAGTTATTTCTAAAATTGTCTACTTTTTGTTCACATTTCAATTAGAGTGAGATGGTAATAAATGAAGTTAACGAAAATGATTGTTTGAACAATTTATTATTCTTTGTAATAATATTTTCTTTGTGTAATGCTAGAAAGTTGTAAGTTTTTGAAAAAATTTCAAATTTTTGTCTACTCTTCACTTGAGAAATAGTTAAATATTAATTCAATGTGAAAAAAATAATTGTTTAAACAAATTATGATTTTTTTAACAATCTTCTTTTATAGTAATGCAATATAGTGACGGCTTCTTCTGACATTTTCAAATTTTTCTCGATTTTTTATTCAGAGTGAGGAAGTAATCAATTAAAGTTCCAAAAATAATTTGTTAAACAATTTATTATTATTTTTAATAATACTCTCATTGAATAAATCTGAAAATTTTGAAATTTCTAGCTTTTTTCTACTTTCTGCTTAAAGAGAGGTAAAAATTGATGCAATTGAACAAACATGATTGTTTAAACAAAATATTATTGTTTATAACTATTTTCTTCTATAGTAACGCCATATAGTTGCGATTTTTGCAAAATTTTCTACTTTTTGTCAATCTTTCACTTAGAGAGGTAATTCAAAACAATTTGTATTCAAAAAAACTGCAAAAAATTATACAACAAATTTTCAACAAAAAAGTTAATTTTCTACCAAGTAGGTAATTTGTCGAATACTCAGTATCATTTTTAAACAAATAATTGAATTCTCAACCAAATAGTTCAATTATGAACTGAAGAAGAAAAGCTTCAAACTACAAATGAAATAGTTACGTTTTAATTAAAAAGATTAATTTTCGAGAAAGAACAACAAATTTTCCGCAAAAAAATTTATTTTTAAAGAGACCAATGGAAAAAACAAATTCCTTACAAAAAATTGAGTTTTCAACTTTTTTCATTTTTGCCCAAAAAATATGAAATGTCTACTAAACAGACGAATTTCCTAACCAAAAGGACGAAGATTTGATAAAAAAGTTGAATTTTCAACCAGAATAGAATTTTCAATTATAAAAAAAATGCAACCAAATTGTTTGATTTTCAAGTCGAAAAGAAGAATTTTGTACAAAAAAGTTTAGTTTATCACAACAAAATTTTCACAAAATTTTTTTTTCCATGATTGTTACAATTTAGGACCAGAGCCGCCTTTCTTAGTACTTCTTCTTGATTATCCCAAATTTTCAACTCGATGTGGCTATTCTTGTGAAAATAAGTTGACAAATAAACAAAGTGCTGGTAAGGCAGGAATCTGGTCACGTGACACACTCATCACATGGCCTTAAAGAAATGGGTTTTATCAGTGGATATTACCGATAGTCGGTAATGCAGATTCCTGCTAGCTTAGGTATTCGATAAAGCCGGATAGGTAACGGGGTTATGTCATTTAGGGGGCGGGGTAAAGTCGGTTACGGTACGGTTCAAAGTTGATTAAGGCACGTTGTGCAGTCAGCTAGGGTACGGGGTAAGGTCAGCTTGGGTACGGAGTGAAGTCGGCTATGGTAAGGGGTAAAGTCGACTAGGGTACGAGCTGAAGTCATCTAAAATCTGGGGTAAAGATGGCCAGGGTACTGTCTAATAACGACTAGGTACGGGGTAAAGGCGGCTGAAATATGGGTTAAAGTCGTGTGAAATACAGGGTAAAGTCGGCTAGGAACTTCCTCTACTTCTCCTCCTCTCACTTCCCATCCTGGGAAGAAACTGCGACCGATGAACAACCGATCGAAACTATAAAGTTCTCTACTCGGGGTTACAGAACCATAAGAATCGATAGAGGATAAAGAGAATATAGAAGGTTAATTGAAAACAGGAACACTAAACAAAAGGTAAATTTTTATTCTTGTGCACGTCACTATTCAGGAAGGAAATCGATAACCTTGATAAAAAATTCTCGACGTTTGAGTCTACGACTTCTGCTAGCATGCAAATAAGTTGGCTGAACGAGTGACAGAACGGACATGTAAAAATGGATGGTTCTCTCAACAAACTCATCCCAAGTGACGGCCAGTGAAGAGAAGAAACAAAGGCAGGCGGAAAAGCCAGAGGATGACTTTTGCAAGGTGGAAGGGGGAATTTCGCTAAAGTTTTGCTCCGGTCGTCCTGTAACTCGGATGAATTTTACATGAATCTGCCCCGGAGCTCGTCCGACGAAGTTAATAGCGGCAAAAAGAACTTTTCTACTCGACCGGATCGTTAAAAGAAAAGCAGCACACTGTGCTCGCATACACTCATGCTTTGAATATTCTCATATATATGAGAATATTCAGAGAGTAACACTAATATTTCACCCGAGCTTAGAGCGAAAACTTAGGCTTGATTAAAAGTCATCTCCTCGAGTTATCTCCAATTTTACGTGGAACGAAATCGTAAAACTTGTTTCAAAGGGCTTATTATGTATAACGCTGAAGTACTTTAGGATTGCCAGTTTCCTTGCAACGTTTGATTACTTAAGTCTTTTTGGTCTGACAAGTTCAGCCATGTCCTCTTTACTCCCGCCTCTTTATTGTCTCCACCCATCAGTGCTTAGGTACCGCCCAATTTACCCCCACCGGTTCATTAGCTCCACCTATTTGACAACTTTTCTTTCTAATCGCCTCCCAGGATATTGTTAACTTCACCGATTGTCAATCTGGCCTGCTGTTAGTTCCACCTAATATCTGGGAATCGATTCCAATCGTCTGGATAGCACAGTGATTTGTACCCACTCCGCCTCCTTTACACCTTCCTCTTTACAGTCTCCACCCACCACTTCGTAGTTACCGCCTACTATCCATCACATCACTTCATCAGCTCCGCCTATTTGCAACCTTCTCTTCCTAAGCTCCTCCCAGGATAATATTAACGTAGTCTATTGCCCACTTATCCTTGTGTTAGTTATACTTTCATTGTCAATTTATTCCGATAGGTAACTTAGTTCCACCCCTTCTAATTCCGCCTACTAACTATTGCTCCTTTTATTAACTTTCAACTCCACTCATTCAAATTCTAAAAATATTACTCCGCCTTCTTTACTCCTACTATATTATTCTCTTTTGCTATACTTCCACCACTTCTTCGAATGAGAAGTCTATCATTATGATATTTTCGGTTCAGAATTCAACCCCCTCGGTTAGCAATTCAGTTGAAATTCTTTCTTTTTGATTGATAATTTATTTTCATTATTGAAAATTTATCTCATCCCTTTTGGAAAATAATTGGGCGTTTCTAGTTGAAAATTTAATTATAACCTATTGGACACCTTCTCTCTCAAATCTCCTTCCACAACCTAGTAGGCTCCGCCCACCGTCCATTTATCCTGCCGTTATTTCCATTTGCCAATAGTTTTCGCTGGGTCGTTCATCATCCTACTTCCTAATTCCACCGACTTTGTGTCGATAATTTGTTATTATTTAACTCTGCCTATTCAAGTTAAATCATTTTTGTATCCGCCTTCCTCACTTTTCCTACTATGTGATTCCCGCCGACTATCCTTCCACCACTTTATTAGCTCCGCCTATTGGATGATCTAATTGGATCCGCCCACCGCCTCCTCATATCTCCGTTAGTTCCACCTACGCTTACCTGCCAATCGATTTTGGTGGGTTTTTCCGCTCCACCCCTCTAATTGTGCCAGTTGGTATCGATCTTCTCGTTTATGTTTAGCTCCACTCATTCTAATTCAATAAATTTATTTAGTTTTCCTTCATTACTTCTTCCAATATTTCCTTTGCGCCTACTATAATCTAACAATTTTTCTACCTTTGTCTATTCAACGCTCCTACTCTCTAATCTCCAGACACAATTCTATTAGCTCCATTTCACGATTTCTTTCTGATCTTCTTCCAAAATCATATTAGCTCCGCCCAAGCTTACCAACTTTCGTCTCTGAGTTTTACCTCATCTAATTCCTTCTACTTTGTACCGATCTTTTGTGCACTTCAAACTCTGGTTATTTCAATTCAACATACTTATTTAATCCGCCTTCGTCACTACTCTCAATATATGAGTCCCGCCTACTGCAGTCCTGCCAATTCATCAGCTCCGCCTATATCACACAACTTCTCTCTTTCGTCTCCTCCCAAGAGTCTATTAGCTCCGCCCACTGTCCATTCATCTCTTTGATAGTTCCACCTACTCTTACCTGCCAATCGATATTGATGTAGCTTTACTCAACCCCTTCTAATTCTGTCTACTTGTTATCGATTTTGTTGTTTAATTCAGCACCACGGATTCCAATTCAACAAATTTATCCAGTTTGCCTTCTTTACACCTTCCCATATTTTATTCGCGCTTGATATACTCCTAAAACTGTATTACCTTCGCCTATTTGATCCCTTCGCTTTGTAATCTCCTTCCATGATTCTATTAGCTCCTTCTATCGCCTACTCATCCTTCTGAGTTCTACCTACTAACACCTGCCAATTGATTTCAATGGATCGCCTTGTTTCACACCCACCCCTCGCTCTAATTTCACCCACTTGGTATCGGTGAAATGATACTGTACGCCTATTCAAAACCTTCTCTTTCTGATATTTCTCTGAGACATTATGCATTTTCAGCTACTATATTCACGTGACTTTATTAGCTTTGTGTATTTGACTCCTTCTCACTCTAATCTTCTCGCAAAGTTTCACCAGCTCCGTCTACGAATCACTCATCTCTTTGTTCGTTCCACGTTCTCTCACCTATGAATCGATATTGATGAGACTCTCAGATCCACCCTCTCTAATGTATCTACTTGGTATCGATGTTTTTGTGTTCTTTCAACTTCACTCATTCCAATTTGACAAATTTATTTAATCCGCCTTCTTTACTCCTCCTTCTTTACTCCTCCTTCTTTACTCCTCCTTCTTTACTCCTCCCACGATATAAGTCCTGCCTGATGCACTTCTGCCAATTCATCAGCTCCGCCTATTTGACTCCACCTCTTTCCAATCTGCTACGAAGATTTTACTAGCTCCGCCTACAGATCACTTATCTTCTCCTTAGTTCCACGTGATTCTACCTACCAGTCGATATTGATGGGTCTCGTTGATCCACATTCTGTAATTGCACCTACTTGGTATCGAACTTTTTGTGTATGCATTCCAATTCAACAAATTTATTCATTCCGCCTTCTTCATTCCTCCAACAATATAAGTCCTGCCTGATGCACTTCTGCCAATTCATTAGCTCCGCCTCTTTGATTCCACCTCTCTCCAATCTGCGAGCAAGCTTTTATTAGCTCCCCCTATCGACCACTTATCTCCTTTTTAGTTCCACGTACTTCTACCTTTCAGTCGATATTGGTGGGACTCCTCGATTCACGTTCTCTAATTCCATCTTCTTCGTATCGATTATTATGTCTAATTTTAACTCTACTCATTTTACATCAACAACTTTATTTCCTTATCCTTTTTAACTAATCCCACTATATTGATCACGCCTACTGTACTTCTGCTGATTCATAAGCCCCGCCTACTTAAACCCCCTCTCTCATTTATCTCCTCCCATGATTTCATCAGCTCCGCCTACCGTCCATTCATCCTTTCATCAGTTCTACCTACTCGTAACTGCCAATCGATTGCAATTGGTCGCTTAGATCCGCCCACTCGAATTCCGCCTACTTGGTAATAATATTTTTCTACACTTTTTACTACACTTTTTCCATGCGCAATCGTAAAACTTCATTGAAAGGTCTGATTAGCGAGAGTTTTTTTGAAACTGGAAAACAACGGAAATTAATAAAAATTCACAACTCAACCATCTGTGTTGTGTTAGCCCAAGGCTATTTATGATTTCTGTTATACTTAGCTGCTCCCTGGGGTCGACTTTCGCGCTCGAAAGTTTCCGATTTAATGTCGCTTCTCCAGCTGAGCCACGCGAATGTAAACATGAATTATCTCTGTTACTTCAATCCGCGGTGGACTCTGAATTCAAATATTTGCCCACGCCTTAATTTACATTTTAGCGAATATCTGATCTTAATATTCTCACATGGAAATTAATCTAAAGCTAATGGTTGATACAATTGTACAATTTTGATCTTCATCGAACTTCAGAAAATGTTCAGTGACTGATATTCAGCTTTGCTGTATCAATTTAATTTAAAAAATAGAATTTTTCCCAGCTAAAAATTTTTTTTGATCCTTTATGTAACAAAATGATTTTGCAGACTTATCAAACTGGAGAAATCTAAATTTCCTAAATTTTGGGAATATTCCGAACACCCAGAATTCTTCAAATCCTCTAAATTATTGAATTTCTTCAATTCCCAAATGATTGGAAATCCCTCACCTGGAATAACTGAAATTCAATTCGGAGTTCTTTTATTTTCATGCAGTCTCTGAATTCTCTGAATTCCCTGAATTCTTTGAATTTCCTGAATTCTCTAAATTCCCTGAATCCCTTGAATTTCCTAAATTCTCTGAATAAATCGAAGTCGCTGAATTCTCTGAAATAATCGAATGCTCTGAATTCTCTGAATTAATCGAATTCTCTTAATTCTCTGAATTATCGAATTCTCTGAATTCTCTGAAT
>CAKNXH010000607.1:30205-66799 GCA_932178445.1 Andricus quercusramuli | reverse complement strand
TTGTGGGTTTGAGGTTTGTGGGTTTACGTCCTTAGGGGTTTGAGGTTCGTGGGTTTGAGGTTTGTGAGTTTGAGGTTTGTATGTGATTATATTACCGATTTCATGGTTTTAAAATTTCGAAATTCAAAATTGTAAAAAAAATTAGTCAGGATCCTATTAAAACTTATAATAACGTAATAATGGGCTACGAAAACCTTCATTGTAGGCGCTCCGCGCCTACTTTGCCTGATTCTTTTGGTAAGAAATCAATATTCTTGTTTGAAAATCTTCGTTTTGGTTTTAAAATTCAACTACCCGGCTGAATGTTGCACTCAATTGTTGGAAATTCTCTTATTTTGAAATTTTTATCATTCTAGTCTAAAATCTACTTCTTTGGTAAAAAATTGAATTATTTTGTTAAATCATCGTTTTTTCTATTTTCGAAATAATCCTGACACCTAAAAATTTAACCTTTCAATTTTGAGTGGGAAAATTGAGATTTTTATTAATTAATCAGCGTATTTTCTTAAAACGTCATCTATCTCGGTAGGAAATTAATCTTGATGGATCAAATTTGATCTTTTCTTGTTGAAAATGCGACAATTTTGTTCAATATTAATCTTTTTTCTTCAAAGACTTGACCATTTTCTTGAAAATGCGTCCTTTTTGGTTGAATTAAACTGTTTTTCATTGTAAATCAAAATCTTTTCTGGGTCAATTATTAGACCGTAAATTTATTTTTCGAAAATTCATATTTTCGAGTAGCAAAAGTCAACCTTTGCTTCTTCATAGAGGGAGATTCGTAATGGTAACAATTTCCAAAAATTTAAAATTCATTTTATTAAACCTTCCTGAATTTGAAAATATATAACACAATGTTCTTAGCAATTTTTTGGATGTGTAAGTGCAAGGATATAAAAAATTCCTTGGTTAGAGATGAATCGATTGACCTACAATATTGAAATATTTTATTAACGAGTAAGGAAGTTATGGTCATTCATATTTTATTGAAAATCGATTTTTGTAGTAAAAATTTTCACATTTTCATAATTTAAATTTGATGTCAGGAATGAAAAGAAGTATTGATTCCATTTGAATATTAACATTATTCAAAATTGATGGAATGATTTTGAACAGAAAATACGTTTTGATCATAAATTTTCAAATAAAATAATTCTGACAGAGACTGATAGGGACTTTAATAGTATTCTGATAGTCATCAATTTTTCCATGCCTGAAAATAATGATCCAGTTAATAACTATTCAACTTTTTGGGTACAAAGATTTTTTCTTTTTTTGTAACAAATCTTCTTTGTTCAAAAATACAATTATCTGGTTAAAAAAGACTACAGTCCTCATCGTGGGGGGACCTAAGGGTGTCAAAAATAGTCTTATATTGTTTTTTTTATGGACGGCCCCTAATCTCATTCTACTTTAAATTCTGCATAAAGAAGCATTTTTTAAAGATAATGTTTCTTAGAAAAAAAGAGTGCTAATTGATCGCGACTAGGAAGTCACGGATAATAGAGTAAGATAAGGTTACAACCCACTCAGAAGGCATTCTTCCTAAGTTGTCAAGAGGAGCACAAGGGTGGATGAAGCCACTACAAGCGAGTCGAGGGTGAATGGTCTCTATTGTACTTTCAAAAGCTCTTTTAACTTTTCGTTTCAGAAAGCGTCACGATTATTCAGCGACGACAAACAACTGTTCCATTCCGCGAAATGCATTGCACTAGGCCATCGCCCACAGCCGTCGCCCAGCGGACATCGACCATCGATCATCGCCCAGTGCCCAACGAACATCGCACATCGACATGCGCCTAGCAGTCATCACCCATCGCATAGCGCCCACCGGTTGTCGCTCATTGACCATCGCCCAGCGCTCAGCGTCCGTCGACCATCGACCATCGAACATCGCCCAGTGCCGAACGAACGTCGCACATCGACCATCGCCCACTGCCGAACAAACATCACAAATCGACATGTGCCCAGCGATCAGCGGCCAACGCCCATCGCCTAGTGCTGATCGGCCGTCGCCCATCGAACATCGCTTAGCGCTTAGCGTCCGTCAACCATCGACCATTGCTCAGTGCTCAGCGTCCGTCGACCATCGACAATCGGACAGCGTCCATCGCCGTCGACCACCAGCTATCGCCCAGCGGCTATCACCCATTGATCATTGGCCATCGCCCACCGACCGTCGCCCACCACTCTATCCTTTATCTATCCACCATCTCTTTTCCTATCTCTCTTAACCTAAATTACCGTCTATCATTTTCAATCCCCTCTCTACTGTCTTATCCTATCCTTTATCTATTTACGTCAATATTTTAATATCTCTTTGTCAATCAAAATTCCCGTCTATATTTTTAATCCTCTCTTCTCTATCTTATACTATCCTTTATCTACTCAAACTTTCTCTACCTCTCTCTCGATCTAAATTTCCGTCGATCTTTTTTAATCTGCTCTCTTCTCTATCTCATCGTATTCCACATCAACGACTATCTTTTTCTATATCTTTGTCAATCTAGATACAGATTTATTTATTTTGAAACCATTATCTCTATGTCGCCCTATCCCTTTTCTATCCATGTCAATCTTTTTTTATCTCTCTGTTAATCTGAATTTCTGTCAATCTTTTTCAATCTGCCCTCCTTTATCCATACGTCTACGTCTAGCAATGAATACTTCTTCTATCTCTTTGTTAATCCCAATTCATTCCTAACTTCTTTAATACCCTCTTCTCCATCTCATCATATTCTTCTTCCATCCAAGTCAATTTTTCACTATTTTTTTCTATTTGCAGTTCTATTTTTATTTCTTCTTTTATTTCTATTTTTGCTATTCCCGTCTATATTTTTCAATCTCCTGTCAACCTGGATTCACGTTCCTCTTTCTCAAAACCATCTTCTCTATCCCATCAGATCATTTTTCTATCCACGTAAATTTTTATTTACATCTCTCGGTCAATCTGAATCCCCGTCTATCTTTTTTTAATACCCCATGCTCCATATCATCCTATCTTACATCTATCAACGTCTATCTTCCTCTATCTCTTTGTCAGTTTAAACTTATATCTGTATTTTTGAATTTCCCATTCTCTATCTCATTCTATCCTAGACCCATTTTCCAATCTTTTTCTATTTATGCTAATCTAAGTGCACATCTATCTCTTCCAATCTCCCCATCTCTATATCATCCTATACTACACCCATTAACGTCCATCTTTTTCTCCCTCTTCCTCAGTTTAAATTCACATCTATCTCTTTAAATTGCCTCTTCTCCAAATCATCCTATACTACACTATCAACGTCCATCTTTGCCCATGTCTTTGTCAATCTGAATTTACGTCAATCTTTGTCAATATTCTCATACTCTATCCCACCCTATCCTTAACCTATTTTTCAATCTTTTCATATTCATGTTGATTTCCATTTCCATCTTTCTTTTTTAATCTCCCTTTCTCTATATCATCCTATACTACACATCTAAATTCCCGTCTATATCTTGAATCTCCCCTTCCCTATATCATCCTACACCACACCTATTAACGTGTACCTTTTTCGATCTCTTCGGCAGTCTGAATTCATATCAATCTTTTTTTCAATTCCCCCTTCTCTATATCATCCTATACTATATCTCTTAACGTCTATCTTCTTCTATCTCTTAGTCAGTCTAAATCCACTTCAATCTTTCTTACTTTTCTCTACTCTATCTCATTCTAGCCTTGACATGTTTCTCGTTCTTCTTATATTTATGTTGATCTGAATTTCCATCCCTCTTCTTTGATCCCCCCTTCCCTATATCATCCTATACTACATATCTTATCGTATACCTTTTCAATTCCCTCTTCTCTATATCATCCTATACTACATCTCTTAACGCCTACCTTCTTCTTTCTCTTCGTCAATCTAAATTCATATCTATTTTTCTTAATATTCTCTTCTCTATCTCATCCTATCCTTCACCAAATTTTAAATATCTTTCCATTTAATCTAATTTAAATTCGCTTGTATCTTTTTCAATCTCCCCTTCTCTATATCATCCTATACTACATCTCTTAACGTCGATCTTTTTCTATCTCTTTGTCTGTCTGAATTCACGTCAATCTTTCTCAATATTCTCTACTCTATCTCACCCTGTCCTTGACCTATTTTTCAATATTTTTATATTCATGTCAATTTGAATTTCTATCTCTCTTCTTGAATCTCCCCTTCTCTATATCAACCTATACTACATCTCCTAACGTCTATCTTCTTCTTTCTCTTTGTCAGTCTAAATTCATGGCAATCTCTTTCAATATTCTCTTCTCTATCTCATCCTAGTCTTGACCTATTTCTCATCTTTCTTATATTTATGTTAATCTAAATTTCCATCTCTCTTCCTTCTTTAATCTCATCTTCCGTATTTCATTCTACACTACACCCCTCAATGTATATCTTTTTCTATCCCTTTGTCAGTTCAAATTCACGTCTATCTTCTTCAATATTCCCTTTTCTATCTCATTCTATCCTTGAATAATATTTCAAACTTGTTCTTTTTATGTTTATCCAAATTCCCGTCTATCTCTTTTAATCGCCCCTTCTCTATATCATCCTATACTTCACCTATTGACGTCCATTTTTTTCTCTCTTTGTCAGTCTAATTCACGTCTAGCTTTTTCAGTATTCTCTCCTCCATGTCATCCTCTCCTTGACCTAATTTTCCAAATTTTCCATTTAAGTTAATTAAAATTCGCGCCTATTATTTTGAATCTCCCCCTTTATATATCATCCTATACTACATCTTTAAACGTCAATATTTTTCTATCTCTTCGTCTCTCGGAATTCACGTCAATCTTTCTCAATATTATCTACTCTATCTCACCCTATTCCTGACCTATTTTTCAATCTTTTTATATTTATGTTGATTTAAATTTTCATCGCCCTTATTTAATCTGCCCTTCTCCGTATCATTCTTTACTACATCTCTCAACGTATATATTTTCCCATATCTTTGTCAGTCTAAATTTATCTGTGTCTTTTTCAATATTCTTTCCTCTATCTCATTCTATCCGTGACTAATATTTCAATATTTTTCTATTCAGGTCAATTTAAATTCCCGTCTATATTTCTCAATCTCCCCTTCCCTATATCATCCCATACCACACCTATTAACGTCTATCTTCTTCTATCTCATTGTCAGTCTAAATACAACCTCTTCCAATATTCTGTTTTCTATCTCATCCTAGCCTTGACCTATTTATCATTCTTCTTATATTTATGTTAATCTAAATTTCCATCTCTCTTCATCAATCTCCCCTTCCGTATTTCATTCTACACTACATACCTCAACATATATCTTTTTCTATCCCTTTGTCAGTCCGAATTCACATCTATCTTCTTCAATATTCCCTTTTCTATCTCATTCTATCCTTGACTAATATTTTAATCTTGTTCTATTTATGTTTATCTAAATTCCCGTCTATCTTTTTTAATCTTCCCCTTCCTTTATCATCCTATACTACATCTCTAAATGTCTATCTTTTTCTATCTCTTCGTCTGTCGGAATTCACGTCTATCTTTCTTAATATTCTCTCCTCTACGTCATCCTATCCTTGACCTAATTTTCCAAATTTTTCCATTTTTATTAATTTAATTTCGCGTCTATCCTTTTTCATCTCCCTCTTCCTATATCATTATATACTACATCTCTAAACGTCAATCTTTTTCTATCTCTCTATCTGTCTGAATTCACATCAATCTTTCTCAATATTCTCTACTCTATCTCACCCTATCCTTGACCTATTTTCCAATCTTTTTATATTTATGTTGATTTCAATTTCCATCTCTCTTCTTTAATCTCCCTTTCTATATATCATCCTATACTACACATTTTAATGGCCATCTTCTTCTAACTTCTCGTCAGTCTAAATTCACGTCTATCTTTTTTAATTTTCTCTCTTCTATGTCATCCTATACTTGACCTATTTTTCCAAACTTTCCATTTAAGTTAATTTAATTGCGCGTCTATCTTTTCTAATCTCCCCCTTCCTATATCATCATATACTACATCTGCACGTCTATCTTTTTCTATCTCTTTGTCTGTCTGAATTAACATCAATCTTTCTCAATATTCTCTACTCTATCGCACCCTATCCTTGACCTATTTTCCAATCTTTTTATATTTATGTTGATTTACATTTTTATCTCTCTTCTTCAATCTCCCCTTCTTCATATCATTCTATACTACTTCTCTCAACATATATTTTTTTCTTTATCTTTGCCAGTCTAAATTCCCCTCTGTCTTTTTCAATATTCTCTTCTTCCTATACCACACCTACTAACTGTATCTTTTTCGATCTCTTCGGCAGTCTAAATTCACGTCTATCTTTTTTAATATTCTCTCCTCTATCCCATCATATCCTTTACCTTATTTTCAATATTGTTCCTTTCAGGCTAATTTTTTCTCCTTCCTCCTCCTCATTTTTGCTTCTAAAGGCAAATCTTTTGGGCCTGCTCCTGTTGTGAAGTGAAAAAAAAAATATCTGAGACTTGGAAAAGACTAAGGAAAATCGGCTCATTGCGTTAGAGTTCTTTTCTTGTGAACTGGTGTAGCGAGTCGAATAACAAAGGACAAAGAAAAGCCAGTTCTCAAACACAAAGTTAAAGCAGATTACTAATTTAGTAGAAAAAAATGTTCTGTGAAACGACGAAACGTAGAAACAAAATTATTCTTGAAGAATTTCAATTAAGCTAGACATCAAGGAGTCCTTGAATTTCAGAAGGGTTAATAGGATTTCACAGAGGATTTAAAAGATTTCAGTATATTTAAAATGGTTGGAATGGACATCTTAAAGTATTTTAGAAGATTTCGGAAGTTTTGAAAAATTTTGAGGTATTTCATTGTTTTACCAGGAATTTTTAATGGATTTTATTAAAGTAAAACCATGGAAAAGGATGTCAAAGATTTTAGTTTTTTTTTTTTTTGAAAATATTCTGAGAAATTTTAAAGAGATTTCAATAATTCAATGGGATTTTAACAAATGTTGGGATATTTTTAAAAGTTCAATAAATTGAAAAAAAAGAATATTTTAGGGTATTGGAAAAAATTCCAAGAATATTTTGAAAGATTTGAATAGATTGAAAGGATTTCCAATATTCAAGGTATTTTTAAGGATTCAAAGGAATTTTTTTAACTTTTAGAAATTTAAAAGGATTTCAAAGCCTTTTCATTATTTTAAGGTTTTCAAAAAGATTTCAAGTAATTCTTATCATTAGTAGATTTCAATAAATTGAAAGGATTTGCAATAATTTAAGGTATTTTCAAAGATTCCAGAGAATTTGTTCAAGCTTTTGAAAATTTTAAGGGATTTCGATCCATTTGAAATATTTTATGGGTTTTCAGAAGATTTCTATGAATTTTCTATAGAAGGGAATTTGATGTATTTCGAGTTTAGTGTATTTTTGAAGATTCTGAAAAAGTTTAAAGGGCTTTTAAAAAATATATCAAGGAATTTAAAATGATTTTCAAAAATTTGAAATATTTTTTTTAGGGGAATTTTCAATAAATTGGAAGAATTTCATAGGATTTGAAATATTTTAGAGTTTTTAAAAAAGATTTCAATGAATTTTCAATAGATTTGAATAACCTTATGGGATTTAAGAAAAATTTAGGGTATTTTCAAAGGTTCCAAAATTTTTTTACAGCTTTCAAAAATTGCAAGGGATTTCAAAAGATTTCAGAGGATTTTGGATATTTTTAGCGTTTTTATAGGATTCTAAACAATTTTCCATAGATTTAAGAAAATTTAAAGAATTCCCTATATTTTAAAGTATTTTTAAAGATTCCAAGGATTTTTCAATAAATTTTAATAAGCTAAGAGATTCCCAAAAATTTCGAAAATTTTTGGTTCTTTTGGAAAATTCTAAGGAATTTGCAATAGATTTCAGTCAACTGGGAGGACAAAAATAACATTAGGGTATTTTTAAAGTTTCAATCAAGCTTTAATTGCCTTCAAAAATGTCGAGGAATTGGAAAAAATATTTAAAAGTATTTGAAATATTTTAGGTTTTTTTTTCTAAGGAATTTTCAAAAGCTGAGGGTGTAGTTGAAGAATTTGAATCATTTTAATTTTTTTTTTCAATTTTACAATCATGAAAAACAGTTTTTTCAGAAAACCCCGCCTTCTTATATTTTTTCCAATATTTGAAGAAAAATTCTCCCGGTCGACACAAAATTCAATTGTAACAGTTTAAGTATTTTGATAAGAATTAGCTTTCTTTTAATTCAAAATTAATTTTTTTTAAACTGAAAAATCAACTATTTGCTTGAAAATTCATGTATTTGGTTGGAAAAAAATTTCATAGAAAATTAATTTTCTTGCTTGAAAACTAATCTTTTTGGTTACAATTTTTTGTTTTTTTTTTGTCGAAAATTAATTCTTCCAACTGGAAATTTAACTGTTCCATTTCTCATTTTAAATTGATATTTTTCAGTTAAAAATCCAATTATTGAAGTGAAAATTGATCTCCTTAAGTTGAAAATTCATCTATTTGGTCAAAATTTATTTTTTAAGTGAAATTTATTTGCATAAAAATTCGTTTTTTGGTTGAAAATTAATTTTTTCGACTGAAAATTTAATTATTATCTTTTTTTTATTGTAAATTTATCTGTTTCAGTTAAAAATTCCACTATTTGGTTGAAAATGTATGCATTTTGTTAAAAGTTAATCTTTTTTGCTAGAAAATTATTGTTCTTATTTTAGCTGTTCCATTTTTAGTTGTAAATTTATTTTTTAATCGGTTCATAATTTAAATTTTAGGGTAAAAATTCAGGTATTTTGTTAAAAATTTGCCTTTTTTTCGTAGAAAATTAATTTTTTTTTAAATTGTTTTTCAAAATTACAATTTAATTTTTTGAGCTGAAAATTCAACAATTCCATTTTTGTCTGAAAATTAATATATTTTAGTTGAAAAATTAAACTATTTGGTTGAAAATTTATTCATTCTGTTAAAAATTTGTCTTGTTCCGAATCAATATATTTTTTTGCGTAAAAATTCATGTTTTTGGTTAAAAATTCAATTATTTAATGAAAAATTAAATTGCTTTGTAAAAAATTCAACAATTTTATTAAAACGTCATTTTTTTGGTTGAAAACTCAAATCGTGTTTTGAAAATCCATTTGTTTGGCTTAAAATTCGTTTCTTCATTGGTTGAAAATTAATTTTTATAAACTGAAAATGTAACCATTCTATCATTAATTCTACACTTATCTTTTTTAGTTGACTGTTTTACCTCATTGATGAAAACTTAATTATTTTGTTAAAAAAAATCATTGCTGTTTGGTTGAAAATTAATTTTTTGAATGGAAATTTGACTATTCCATTTTTTATTGTATGCCTTTATTATAGTTGATTTTTTTTCAAATTTTCAGAACACGAAAAAGATTTTCTCGAAAACCCCACCTTTTTTATTTTTTTTTTCTAATAATAAAAAAAAATCTGAAATGATTTCCATATTTTCAGTCTCAAAATTTATCCAAACTAGAGAAGATTTTTGTAAGTAGAATGGTCAATGAAATTATTATAAAAAAATTTGAAATTGAAAGAGTCTAACAAAAAACCACTAATAATAGTTTTTTTTGAATCTACATAATATGTCTAATTTTCAAAAATGTTTTAAGATTTTAATATTTTCAGTTTTTCTTGAAAAAAAAAATATTCAGCTTCTTGAGGTTTATAAAAATAAGATTATGATTAAATAAATTGATAAGAATAAAAATATTGTAGGGTATTTGAAAAAAATTACAAGGCAATTTTGATAGATTTGAATAGATTGAAAGGATTTCCAATATTCAAGGGTATTTTTAAGATTTTAAAGAGTTTTCAATAGATTTCAATGAACTTAAGGGATGAAAAAAAAACATTAGGATATTTGTGAGTATTCCGAAAATTTTTTGAAGGATTGCAAAAATTTGAGCGAATTTCAAAAGATTTTAATGTATTTTAAATAATTTAGGGGTTTTTGAATGATGCTAAGGAACTTTAAAAAGATTCCAATTAATTAAAAGGATTTACAATATTTTAGGACATTTTTGAGTATTATTCATACATTTCAATAAATTGAAGAGATTTACAATAATAATTTGAGATATTTTTCAAGATTTCAAGGATTTTTTTAAAGCCAAAATTAAACTTATCAGTGCGTTTTGCAACAACATCAAAGTTTAGCAAACAACAAAACTTTGAGAATTTTTCTCTTCTATAAAAAATTGTTTATTAGATAAACAATTTACAAACATAACATTAAATCAATTTGTAAATTTCTTTGAATTTAAATATTTTCTGCGTACATTTGTCCCAAATTAGGAATAAATCCGTTCCGACATTTTTCTGTTGAGCAACCACTTCTTTTAAAACCCTTGCTTGTCATTAGCGCTCTTTTATTTCACTACGAGAGCCTCCGGAAACAGGGTGTTGTAAACCGTAAACCGTAAAAACGTAAAACGTAGACAGCTGGCTAAGCTCCCACGTATCGCCGCATTTACGAGACTCGAGTCATGCAACTGGGATTATCTCGCAGCAGGGTGCAGCTATGGTTACGTGAATGATAGTGGAAGGGAAGGAGGGTTGTAGGTCTGTGATAACATTCAGGACTGAAACTGAGATAAGGTAATGTTGCTGATGGCTCACTGGATTGGGGTCAAAGGCCCGTGAAGAAATATACTTTCAATCCACAATTCAGGAAGATCCATCTCCTTAACAACATCATTCTCCTCCTCCATAAACAGATTTTTATTGAAAATCCTTTCCTAAAAATTAGAGTAGGCATCAAGCAACCATAATTTCCCTTAACACTTCCCCTACTTCACCCTACTATTAATACTATATCTCCTCTTACTTCCACTTTTACTCTCACCTCCGACCACTTCTTTGCACACCAATACTTTTCATCTACTCTCTTCCTCTATTTTCCCTCATCTACTCGCCAGCACTTATCCTCATCTAGTTGCCAGCACTTTCCCACTACTTCTCACCGCTTTCATTGAAACTTCTTGTCCTCTGCCTACTTTCCACCCTTCACGTACCCTCCTTCCTTTTTCTTCACCTGATATGCCTTTTTATACTTTCTCCTTCACATCCCTACTTTTCGCAACTCTAATTCCTGTCTTCTCACTTTCCTCACTTTTCCTACTCTACTTGCCCTCACTTCCTCACTATGAATTCTTAACCGTTTCCTTCCTTTTTTGTCTTCTTTCTACTCCCCATCCCTTTTATTACTCAATTACCCCTTTTTCCCCCTATACCTCCTTTTACTTCCTCTCTCACTTCTCCTTCCTTCAACTTCACCCGCCTTCACTATCCATTTCCTTACTTCCTCTTATTCTCTTTCCAAACTCATTCTCACTTCCCCACTACTAATTCTCTCGCGTATCCTTTCTCTCTTGTCTGTCCCTCAATTTCCATTGTACATGACCATCGCTAACCCAAGCCTTCCCCCACTATAAGTGCTATTACTTTTCGCTGTATTTCTCACCCTTCTACCGATCTAGCTTATACTTACCATATTCTTACTATTTCTTCTTCATCTCCTTTACTCATCACCTTCCTACGGCAAATTCCCTTGCTTCTCTCATTTTCACTACTTTCTCCTCTCCTTTTATCATCTCCCCTGCGACCCCCTCACATTAATACTATACCTACTCTTGCTTCCCTCTTCACTTCCAGCCCCGTCCAGTACTTCTTCCACAATTACTTTTCATCTACTCACGTAACCTACATTCCCTCTCCTACTCACTATCACTTCCCCGCTACTCCTCCCTGCCCTCACCATCCCTTTCTTTTCCTTCCCCTACTTGCCACACTTCACGGCTCATACTATCCTTTTCTTCTTCTAATATCATTCCTCTTACTTCCCCCTTCACTTCCTACTCCTCCTGTACTTCCTGTCCCTTCACTTCCCTCGAATTGCGTACTCCACTCACCCTCACTTCTTTACCACACATCGTCTCTCTTATTCTTTCATTCCTGTCTTTCTTCTAATTCCTATCGCTCAAGTCTCCTTCTCACACAACCTTCTCGACTTTACCTCCACTCACTTTCCTCTTCATTTTTCCTCTCTACCCTTTCTTCTCTCGCGTCTGTATCCTAATTTCCCTTCTACATGTCTCTCGCTTACCCACACTTCCTCCATTATAACTCCTCTTACTTTTCGCTTTACTCCCCACCCTTCCCCTTGTTATCTAGCTTATACTTACCATATTTTCAATTCTTTACCCTCTATTTCACGCATCACCTCTCCTGAAACAACTTCCTTTATTTCGCCGACTTTCACTACTATCTCCTTGCTTTTTACCACCTCCTCTGCTACCCTCTTACATTATTACTATTCCTCCTCTTACTTCCTTCTTCCCTTCAACCCCGTCCATGATTTCTTTCACCATTACTTTCCATTCACTTACGTATCCTGCTTTCCCTCACCTACTCATCATCACCTTCTCGCTTCTCCTTCCTGCCATTAACATCCCTTCATTTTTCTTCCTCTACTAGTCACACTCCAGGGTCCACAATATCCTTTTCTGCTTATAATATGCTTCCTCTCACTTCCCGCTTAACTTTCCTACTTCTCTTTCCTGCACTTCCTGTCTCTTCATTTCCCTCAGATTTCGTACTCTACTCGCCCTCATTTTCCTACTACGCATTGCCTTCCTTATCCTCTTGATTTTTTTTCTACTTCCTATACCCAAAGTCCCATTCTTACCCACCCTTTCCCGACTTTACCACCACTTACTTTCCTCTTCCCTTTTCCTCTCTCCCCCTTCTACTCTCGCTTCTACTTACATATCCTCATTTCCTCCACTTCTCTTCCCCTATTCACCCTGTCTTTCCCACCACTTCTGACTCCCTTATCCTTCATTTCTTGTTCTTTTCATACTTCACATCCCTCAATTCCCCTAATTACCCTCCCTTGAATTGAACATGTCCTTACTTCCTCCTCTACTTTCCCACCCTTTCCCTACTTCTTTCATCTTTACTTCTCATACCCTCACTTCTCCCACTTCCCTTCCTGAACTCACTACGATCCCACTCCTCCTCCTCTCACTTCCTTTACTTTTACTACTTCCCTCTCCCTTCTCATAACCTCTTCTGTTTTCCCATTTGGACGTTCTTTTAATAGAAGATGTTTATTAGGGTGGTCCAAATTTATACCTGTAAAAATTCGACTTTCGATATTTGGTGATAACCCCCCCCCCCATTTTTTTGGTTTTCCGGAAAAAGAAACTCCGTATTTTTTTTTTTCAACGTCAACCCATGCCCCCGGGCTTTTGAAATTAACATGGGGTTTTAAATGGGAAAAGCTCAATTTTCAAAAAAAAAGGAAAAAAGAAGTACTTGTTATACATTTTTTGTCAATTAAAGTATTGTCACCTAAAAAAAATTTTGAACATGAATTATTTTTAATCGATAAGTGACGAGTTTTAAAGTATATTTTAAATAATTTTAAATTATTTAAACAATTAGTATTTGTTTAAACAATTTTTTTCCCCTGAAAATCGTGAAAAGTTATTATCTTTCGGAATAAATCGTACAAAGTTGATGAATGTTAAGAGTGGTAGTTCTTGTTTAACTTATTTGGTGATGATTTTAGCAATTTTCATTTGTTTAAACAATTTTTTCTCCCTAAAATCGTAAAAAGTTATTATTTTCTGAAAATCATGACACAATTGAAGAATATTGAAAGCAATCCATTTTTGAAGGATGTTTGGTAATTCTTTAAACAATTTTAATTTTTTTAAACATTTTTTTCTCCCAGTAAAGCGTGAAAAATTATTAGTTTCTGGAATTAATGACACAATTAAAGGAATCTAAGACTTATATTTTTTTTCTACAGAATATTTTGCAATTTTTAAAATAATTTTCATTTCTTTAAACATTTTTTGTTTGTTTAAAAATGTTTGTTGATGCTTATTACCCGAAATTCAATTTAAAAATTATATAGTTTAACGAATATGATCTGAGAAAATAACTACTCATAACAGACTGCAAAAATGGTTTATATTAATGATTATTAATGATTATTCATTGTTTAAATAATTTCAAAGTATCTGAAGCAAAAAAATATTATTCTTAAAATTCGTTAATTGTGTCATTAATTGCTGTAATGAATAACTTTTTACGACTTTAGGGAGAAAAAATTGTTTAAATAATTACCAAATAAGTTAAACAAGAACTACTACTCTTGACATTCATCAACTGCGGGGAAGTGAAGGGGAGGTGAAGGGGAGGTGAAGGGGAGGTGAAGGGGAGGTGAAGGGAAAAATAATACGAAGTATCCTAGGAGCAGGGGTGGGAAGTAGAGGATATAAGAGCAATAAGGAAAGAGTGAGTAGGAGAAGTGAGGAGAAGAGAAATAAACTAAATGAGGGGAGAAAAATAATAATAAGTAGAGCAAATAAGGTTATTAGAGCAATGGGAGCGAGGGCAGAAAGAATACGGGAAGTGCGAAAAGTGGGAGAATGGGAAGTAACGGGAAACTATGAGAGGAAGTAAGGTAACATGGGGTAGTGAGAGAAAGGAAGGGAAGGAATAATAGGCAAGTGATGGTAAGTTGGGGAGGAACGTAGGAGAACTAGAAGAGGAGGAAGTAGGGTAAGGGTGGTGAAGAGAAAATGGTAAGCAACGGTAGGGACAGTAGAAGAATGGATGAAAAGTGACTGGAGGGGATCATTGAAAAGGGAGGGGGAGAGGGTGCAGTAGATGAAGCAAAAATAGAGTTAGGGTGAGGCAGTCAAGGGAAAAGTTTACAAGTTATCGTACGGGAAGGAGTGAGAAATAGAGGAGATAGGAGCAATAAGGAAAGAGAGAGAGTAGGAGAAGTGAGGAGAGGAAACATAGGGTAAATGCGGGTAAAAGATCAATAGTAAGTAGAGCAAATAATGTGAGTAGAGTATTGGGAGCGAGGGCAGGAAAAATACAGGAAGTGCGAAATGAAGGATAACGGGAAGTGACGGGAAACTATGAGGGGAAGTAAGGTAAGGACGGGGGAGTGACGGAAAGTGAGGTGAGGGATATTAGGTAAGATATGGTAAGTTGGTGAGGAAAGTAGGGAAATTAGAAGAGGGAGAAGTATGGTAAGGGTGGAGAAGTGAAATTGGAAAGCAATGGGAGGGACAGTAGAAGAAGGGATAAAAAGCGAGAGGACGTAACTGATGATAAGTTGGGGAGAAAAGTAGGAAAATGAGAAGAGGAAGAAGTAGGGTGAGAGTGGAGAAGTGGAAGTGGAAAGTGACGGGTGGGACAGAAGAAGAAGGGATGAAAAGTGAGAGGAAGAAAGTAATAATAAGTTTGGGGAGAAAAGTAGAAAAATTAGAAGAGGAAGAAGTAGGGTAAGGGTGGAGATGTGGAAGAGGAAAGCAACGGGCGGGACAGAAGAAGAAGGGATGAGGAGCGAGAGGAGGGGATCATTGGACACGGAGGGGAAGTAGGATTGATGATGCCTCTCCTTTCAAAAAGAAATTCAACTGTAAGGAAAAGTAGCAAGAATTTGGAACCAAATTAAAGAAAACTTTGACCATTCTTCAAAGAAAAATAGGTGCAGAGGTGTCGACAAGTCGGGAATAGAAGCAGACGAGTCAGCGAATTTTTGAAAACGACCCTCTCGATTCCTGATTTTCTTGTTGAGTTACATGAAGGAAAGATAGCTCCTATAGGAACTGCTACTTTGGCACTCGACTCGATCGATGGGACCCTCATTCGTATTGAATCATTCAGAACTGCTAGGCGCGATAGAGAAACAGGTTCATCCTTCAGCCAAGAGAGAACTGAAAAATAAAATCGAAGAAGGAAATGTAAGAGAGTAAGAAATGGAACAATAAGATCTCGAGATGTCGTTAGAGAGAAATATATAAAGCTTTCATACAGGGTGGCCGTGAATTAGAAAAAAACCTGAAAATCAGGGAAAAGTCAGGGATTTTTGAAAAAAAAAATCAAAATTAATTGAAAAATTAATTTACGAAAAGCAAACATTAATTCAAATTCAAATTAAAGCATCAGACCGGAAATCTGAAAGACCTGGTTTTTTGTGATTCATCATTTTAGTCGAAAAATCCTTGCTTTGATTGAAAATTGAAATACTTTCTTGAAAATTCAATTGCTTTCTTGAAAATTCTTTTTATTTCATCAAGAATTTTTTAAGTGGAAATATAACTGTTTTTATTCCCTGTTAAAAATTTATCTCTCATAGTTGAAAATTCTTTAATTTCACTTGGAAATTATTACTTTCAACAAAAAATGTAAATTTTTCATTCAGGTAAAAAATTCTTCTTTCTGAGTTGAAAATTCACATCCCTATTGTTGAAGATTCAACTCTTTGGGTTGGATATTTTACTGCTTTTGGTGGAAGTTCAATCTTTTAAATTTTAAAATTTGAATATTTGTTTGAAAATTCATTTTTAAACTGAAAATTTAACTTTTCGTTTTTTTTCAAAATGTATCTGCTTTAGTGAAAAATTTGACTGCTTGTTTGAAAAGTATTCCCTTTTGCCAGAAAATCAATCTTCTTTGTTGAAATTTTTTCTTCTCCTCATTAAAAATTCATCTTTGCATGTAAAAAATCTCAAAATTTAAGTATTTTTATTGAAAATTGAACTCTTTTGTTGAAAGCTAATTTTTTTAAAGATTCATCACTTAAGTCAAAAAATCGTTGCTTTGATTGAAAATTTAGCTATTCTTTTGAAAATTCGTTCTTTTTGTTTGAGAATTTTTTTCAACTGAAAATATAACTGTTCTTGACTTTGTTTAAAATTTAACTATCTTTTTGAAAAGTCATCTTTTCTGGTCGAATCCCTAAATCCCTAAAAATTCTTTGTAAACCGCAGAAATCATTTTTAATTCCTTAAAACTTCTCAAAAGTCTAAAATTTTGAATTTAAAATCTTTCAAAATTTGGATAAACTTCTACAAATATTATAAAATCTCTTAAAAGTTTTAAAATTGCGCTCATCATTTTAAAATTATAATAAAAAAATGAGGGAGGGTGCCCAAGACGATAATCTGTTGGTCGAGCAGCAGTCGAGCAGCCTTTTCTCATGCTCGACCGATGCTTGACCGATCTATTTCTTTCTTGTAAACTCTTCCAAATTTTTTTATATCAATCGAAGAACAATAATTATTATATTATGTTCTTGACCTCACATCAAAAAGGAGATTTCAGACTTTAATTTAGCGAAGTTTTAATTTTTTTATTTACTTCCTTAAAACATACAGAGAGTAGAATTTGAGAATAGAAAATGGGACAGAAACGGAAAATAGATCAGTTTTTCTCACGTGCTATCTCAGTCGTTTTTGACCAAGTTTATATTTTTAAATTCAACTATCTGTATGCTCCAAGGAAATTAGTGAACAAATCGAAAATTCGCTAAATTAAGGTCTAAATTTTTTTTTAAAACGTGACCAAAAAATATAATTAAGTATAGCCTAGTTCTTCAGTTATTATAAAAAGTGTAGAAGCGTGCACAAGACAAAAATCGGTCGGTCGAGCAGCAGTCAAGCAGTATTTTCCCGTGCTTGATTGCTGCTAGACCCACCAATTTTTATCTCACGCATTCTCCCACACTATTTATGATAATTCAAAAACCAGTGAATATTTTATCTTGTTCTTGGTCTCATTTTGAAAAAGTGATCTTAAAATAAAATTAAACAAAGTTTTAGTTTTTTACATTCAGATCCCAAAAGTATACAGAGAGTGGAAGTTGAGAATAGAAAATTGGAAGAAAATAAGGAAAATAGGTGTTCCTGTCTAGCATGTTATCTCGGTTCCTATTAATACAAAAAATTCAATTAGGGCATAACCGACGCGGAATTAGATAATTTCACGTCATAGAGCCCTTCTTGAATTAATTTGGATTATTAGGAGATGTGATAGCATGTAAGATATACCAAACTATTTTTCATTTTCGACCAATTTTACTTTGTTAAATACAAAAAAAAAGACCAAACAATATTATAAAATATTCACCAGTTTTCGAGTCATCATAAAAAATGCAGAAGCGTGTCAAAGGCAAAAATCGGTCGGTCGAGCAGCAGTCGAGCAGTCTTGTCTCCTGCTCGACTGCTGCTTGACCGACTGATTTTTATTTTGTACATCCTCCTACACTATTTCTGATAATTCAGAAACCAACAAATATATTATTAAGCGCTTGGTCTCATTTTCAAAAGGAGATCTAAGAAATTTTTGTGTCCGTGTTAATTGAAATTACTTCAAGTAGAACATAATGGACGCTTTCGCGCTATAAGGACCCTTGCTGAATTAATTTTGATTATGAGGGGCTGAGATAGCATGTAAATATATCCAACTATTCTTCATTTTTTACCAATTTTACATTCTAAAAATCCAGCTCTATATATGCCATGGGGAAATTAATTGAAAAATTGAAACTTTGCAAACTTAAAGCCTGAGGTCTCATTTTAAAAAAGAGATCTAACAATATAAAAAATATTCAGCAGTTTTCAAATCATCATAAAAAATGTAGAAGTGTGCCAAAGGCAAAAAATGGTAGGTCAAGCAATAGTCGAGCTGTATTTTCCCATGCTCGACTCCTGCTTGACCGGCCGATTGCCATCTTGTGCATTCTTTCACACTATTCATGATGATCCGAAAACCGTTAAATATTTTATTGTGTTTTTGACTCATTTTACATTCTGAAATTCAACTCTCTGTATGCTTCAGAGAAATGAATAAAAAAATCGAAAATTCGCTAAATTGATGTCTGAAATTCCTCCTTTGGAATGAAACCAGAAAAAATTAGAAAGTATTCACTAGTTTGCGAATTATCATAAGAAATGTAGAAGGGTGCACAGGTCGAAAATTGGTCGGTCGAGCGGCAGTCGAGCAGTCCTTTTCCATGTTCGACTGCTGCTTGACCGACCGATTTTTATTTTGTGCATTCTTTCACACTATTCGTGATAATCCAAAAACCAATAAATATTTTATTCTGTGCTCAGTCTCATTTTGAAAAGGAGGTTTCAGAACTTATTTACGCAAAGTTTTACGTCTTTACATTCACTTTTTAGAAGAATAAAGAGAGTGAAAGTTGTGAATAGAAAATTGGATAAAAATGGAAAAATAGGTCGTCCTTCCTCGCATGTTATGACAGTCCCTATTGATAAAAATTACTTCAATTTGGGCGTAATCGACGTAGAATCAGATAATTCCGGTCAAACGAGCCCTACTTAAATTAATTTTGATTATTAGGGGCTCAGATAGCACGTAAGATATACCAAACTATTTTCCGTTTTCGACTAATTTTATATTCTCAAATCCAAATTTATCTATGCTTCAGGAAAATCAATGAAAAAAACGAAACTTCTCCAAATTGAGGTCTGATTTTTTTAAACGTGACCGAAAAATATAACTAAGCGTTCACTAGTTCTTTAATGATCATAAATAATGTGGAAGAATGCAAATGACCAAAATCTCTCGGTCGAACTGCAGTCGAGCAGTATTTTCCCGTGCTCGACTCATGCTTGACCGAACGATTTTCGTCCCATGCACGCTTACACGTTTTTCATGATAATTCGAGAACCACTTAATATTTCATTAGTTTCTTGGTCTCATTTTAAAAAGGAGATTTCAGACTTTGATTTAGCAAAGTTTCCATTTTTTTGGTTGAATTGCCTGAAGCATACAGGGAATGGAAGTTGAGAATAGAAAACTGGACAAGAATGAAAAATAGGTCTTTCCTTCTCACATGCTATCTCGGCTTCTATCAATCGAAATTACTTCAGATAGGGCTCAATCGATGCGGAATTCAATCTGCTTTTCAAAAATTTGAAGAAGAAAAAATTATCTCAACTTTTTGCAGATTTAGTCACTTTCTGAGTAAAGCCTGTTTTAAATCCGATTGTACGCTAAACAACGATCCTTCTGGTTAAATGAAAGGGAGAAAAAGAATATAAAGGGGAATCGTCGAGAGTCGAGCGAAATGTAATTAAAGATAAGTACGCACTCCCTGTTTACAAAATGGAATCAAGAGATTAAGCCTTTTATGATTAGTGTTGTTTGTCAAGAGCGGGAATGTACATCTGACATACGTTTAACTTTTTTCCTCTTTTTCTTACTTCCTTTTTCGCCAAACCAAAGAGAGGTAGAAATTTAAAAAATGCAGAGAATTAAATTCAGAGAGCCAGAAGGAAATTTATTGTAGTTTCAGCAATAATTTTGAATAATTTATACAAACGAAAGGCTACTCTACTCTTGAAATAAATGTGGCATTCGGGGCGGTCTAATTTAGGGAAAACCAGGAAATCAGGGAGAAGTCAGGAAATTTTATTGGTCCGGAAAATTCAGGAAAAAAGCAGGGATTTCGAAAGAAAAAGTTGCAAAATTTAGGGAATTTTTATAACAGTATAAATAATTGTCAGAGGAAATTAAATTTTACTTTTGCTACAAATTTGACATAATGGGGGTTCCATGCTAAAAATGTTGCAAGATTATAAATTTGGTCTTTGAATATTCGTGGTCAGAGAGAATGAAAAATTGATCAGAGAAGAGATAGAGAATTTTGAAAATAGATTTTTTAGCCATTCTCCTATAATATTTTTTTTATTTATTCATTTGCCTTGCATTTCTGTTTCTTTTTTTCTTTAGTTGCTTCCTCCTGATGATAATATTTCAGTCAAAAATTTTACTTGAAAATCAACTATTTTGATAGAAAATTCATTTCTTCGTAAAAAATTTGAATTTGTTGTTGCAATGACAAATCTATTATTTTTTTGTCTGAAATGCAAAAATTTTTTTTAATCCGACATTTTGGGTTTAAAATATCTTTTCTAATTTTGAAGAAATGCCTTTTTTTAATGCAACTGTTCAGTTAAAAATTAAACCTATTTGGATAAAGATTGAAAATTTTCTTTTTTGGTTGATTTCAACTATCTTTTATTTTAGATTAAAATCTTTTTTGGTTGAAATATCTGCTATTAATTTTTTCACTGAAAAAAGAATAATTGAAAATAATTTTTAATTCATATTTCCATCTAGTCTGAAAAAACGTTAAAAGTTTCTGTTATTTTCTGACGATAATATAGATTCTTACAAAATTTGATTTACCACCTGGCAAAATAATGCGTGCATTTTCTGAAAAAAGTTTCTTCTCTCGATCTCTCTACTAGCTTAATGGGAAAGCACCCGACCGGCAATCGGATGATCTGTGGTTCGATTCCCAGCGGAGCGAAGAAAGAAAATCTTTTTTTCAGAAAAAAATTAATTGAAAATAATTATTTTGAGTTCATCTGTTCAAAAAATTTAATTCTTTGAATCGAAAAAGTAAAAAAATTCAAAAATTGAGGTTTTTCAGCAACCCCCGTAGCATTGGAAGGTCGTGACAAAATTTTGTATATATTCTGAAGTTTGTCAATTCTAGTCGATCCAAGTAGATTCGGTCCTCGTGTGCAGATGCACAGAGCAAAGGTTGCTCTGTAAATTCTGCCAAGTTTGTTCACGTAATGCCTCGATCAAACACTGCAATTAAGTAGGTGCATCGTCTCGTATCTTGCTATGGAGTTTCGCATATCTATGCAGATGCATGCGTCGTATGTACACTCAAGTTTGCATAAATTTCTCTCTTGAACGTGCCATTCTCTCAAAATTTGATGCATTTCGCGACCGATACTTCTCTGAATTCAAATTTTAATGCAGTGTTTTCGAAAAGATACGAAAAGAACGTTTAAATTTGAAAGACATGAAGAAAAACTTCCATAAAGCACATGTTGTCTTATCGCAGCTCATTCAGAAATTTCTGGTGCAACCCATTTCTAGAACTTCAGCAGCCCCCATACAGTCCTGATCATTAGAACTCTTCTACATGTAACGTCTCTTGAACGTGCCATTCTCTCAAAATCTGATGCATTTCGCGCTCGATACTTCTCTGAATTCAAATTTTCATGCGGTGTTTTCGAAAATATATGAAAAAACGTTTAAAATTGAAAGAGATGAAGAAAAACTTCCACAAAGCACATGTTGTCTTATCGCAGCTCATTCAGAAATTTCTGGTGAAACCACTTTCTAGAACTCCAGCAGCCATGCAGTCTTGACCACTAGAACTCTTCTTCATTCAATGTCTCTTGAAGGTGTCATTATATAAAAATCGGATGTATATTATGACCGATGCTTCTCTACATCCGAATTTTCATCCAGCGCTTCCGAAAATATATGCAAAATTGTTTGGGTTGAGTGTAAAATAGATGATCAATGGAAATCGTTGTTTGAAAGTGAAAGAGATGAAGAAAGACTTCGAAAAAACACCTGTTCCTTATCGCAGCTTATTCAGCAATTTCTGGTGGAAACGGGTTTCTGGAAATTTGGCAGCCTCCATACAGTCCTGACCATTAGAACTCTTCTACATTTAATGTCTCATGAACGTGCAATTCTATCAAAATCAGATGCATTTCGCGACCAATGCTTCTCTGGATACAAATTATCATCCAGCATTCTCGAGAATAGATGAAAACTTATTTGGGTTGATTTAAAAAAAAAGTGAATGATTGTAAATCGTTGTTTGAAAGTGAGAGAGAGAGAGAGAGAGAGAGAGAAAGAGAGAGAGAGAGAGAGAGAGGTAAAGGAAAACTTGGATAAAACGTCTGTCCATTTATCGCAGCTTATTCAGCAACTTCTGGTGAAACTCGGCTTCCCAGAACTTCGACATTTCTTTACAGTTCTGGCCATTTTAATTCTTCTACATTTAATTTATTTGAAATTAAAATAAACAACTTTTAATTCAAGAATTCATCAAACAATTTTAACAGACATTTTTCGAAATTAGGGTTTATTCTTCTTGTCAAAAGAAGCCTACTTTTTCCCCTTCAAAAATCGTTAGGATGAAAAAATGGAACTTTTATTATTTACTCGTAAAAATGAGTGTTCAGAAGCGGACTGTTGTTCACCAACTGACAACACACCTGCCTATTCATCGCAGCACATTCAACAATTTCTGGTGATATACGACTTTTCACAACTTCGGCAGCCGCCATACAGTTCTGGTCATTAGGACTCTTCTAAATTCATAATATCTAAAATTATAATGAACAATTTAAAATTATACGATTATTCAAACAATTTTACCAGACTTCTTTTCAACTAAGGATTCTTTTTTAAGTAAAACTTGTTTTGGGACGGAAATAAATTAAAAAAAAGACGACCAAGCCTTCTCTCTCTCTCTCTGTTCATGTCTCCCCTTTGCGCGGCAAATCGCAATTTGTAGACTGGCATCCACAAGCCGGCAATGCGCCTGTCCATTCATAGCAGCTTATTCAGAAATTTCTGGTGAAACACGGCTTCCCAGGACTTTGGCAGCCCCCATTAAGTCCTGACCATCGGAACTTTTCTACATTCAAAGTTTTCAAAATTAAAATAATAAATTTTACAATCGACTGTTCATCACACAATTTTATCAGACTTCCTTCGAACTCGGGGTTCTTTTATCTTATCTGAAATAAGCTTAGGTTCTTTGCCTTAGAAATATTTTAAATCAAAAATGGACTTATCAATATTTATTCGTAAAAATCAGTGTTCAGAAGTGGACTGGCATTCACAGACGAAAACTCATTTGCCCATTCATCGCAGCTCATTCAGCAATTTCTGGTGAAATACGGGCTTACACCACTTCGGGAGCTCCTAAGTAGTCCTAACCATCAAAACTCTTATGATGATTTTAGGGTACTAAAAAAGGAATTTTTAGGCGCGAAAAAATTTCTAAGTAATTTTTGAAGGATCAGCAAAACTGGAAGGAATCTTCAAAGATTTGAAAGATTTAGCCATTTTATAATTAGCTAATTAACTAATATTTATTTAACTATTCAGTCAAAAATCAAACTATTTAGTTAAAAATGAAACTATTTGTTTGAAAATTTGACTATTTAGTGGAAAATTAACTTTTTTGTTAGAAAACTGTTTGCTTTATAAAAAGTAATTTTCAAATTTAAAAAAAAAAACATTTTTCAACAAAACAGTTCAATTTGAATCCAAGGACATGCATGTTTAATTAAAATGATGTATATTGAAAGAAAAATAATTTTTGTCGAACGAGTTCAACGACAGGAGATGAATTTTTAGCAAATAATTTAATTTTTAACAAATAATTTAATTCTTAAACAAAATTTATCAATTTTCAACCAAAAAGCTGAATTTTGAACCAGCAAATATAAATTTTCAAATAATGAAATTGAATTTTTGAAAACGTTTATTTTTCATTCAAATAATTCACTTTTTTACCAAACTATAAATTTTGAAACTCAAAAAGCCGAATTTTTCACAAAACTGTTGAATTTTTCAACTGAAAATCTGAACATCAAACAAGAAACTTAATTTATAACCAAAAAGATCAGTATTCAACTCCAGGGAAATCTCATTATTCGCTCTAGTTTTCTCCGATCAAGTTTCCCTCTTTACGGTGGAGACTCCCAATTAGGTAAAATGATTTTTGTTATTAAAAGTTTGTCCCTCTCTTTTATTAAACAATTTTCACTTGATAAGAAACGTTTCAATAAATATAATCTAAAAGAAAATTTCGAAGAGAAAATAGCCTCAGACGAGTGTTTTCATGGTGAACGCGGTTGACAGCAGACTGGCCTAAGTGATCATTGTCATTATACTTCAAATTGTGGCGCGCGTGCGCATAGAAATAGACGAGGCGATTTTCTCAACAAGTGCGAACATGAGAGGCTGCTTATAAACAATTTACAATTGTTTACAATTTACAATTTGTTTACAATTGTTATATATTTAACAATGTTACCAATTTTATTCTATTTCCCCCCCCCCCCCCCCACCGAAGAAGGATGCATTCTCAAGAAAAAATAGAATCGTTAAAATTTCAGTTTAGCGGCTATTCACTGCGCCTTTGCAAGAAAATTAATTTTTTTGCTAAAAAGCAGTTTGAAATCTCGCTGGAAATTCTTCAAATCTTTGAAAATCTTCGCTGACCTTGAAAAGTTCCTAACTGGTATCCAACTGGTCACAGTATGCTATCTGGAATCTTACATCTATTATTTAGATTTTTGAAGATTTTGTGATCAAGGGATTTAAGTTATTTCAGAAGAGTGAAATTGAAATTTTATTTTTATTTCTTTTGAAACCCCTCGAAAGTAATACTGGAGAAAGTGGAAGAGAATAGGAAGATGAGGGTAAAGTGGACTGCATTTGGGGATAAGTAGATTTACTCTTCTCTTAAACGGAGAGTAGCTTCCAAAGCATGGAAATGTTCAGGTTGGTGCAATTAGCACCCTTGATCAGACCACTCAGGGCTTTATGTTCACACCTGTTGGAGAAATGGTCTGGTCCATTTCTACGCGCAGGGTCTCTGAAATTTGAATCAGAGTCATCAGTACAAGTATTGGCCACTTAAGGAATTTTTCCGGATGAACAATTTTTAATAAACACTACAAGTGTCAACCGAAATTCTAACTTGATTAGGATTGTGTGAATCCGTTGTGTCAAAAAAACGGTCGAAGTCTGGAGGTGGTTTTCTGCAGTTTTCCTCTCCCCTGGCCAAATTTCTAAGCAAATTTGATTACTTCTAACGAAGTTGGGTAAAGTGGAGTCGTCTGGCGGTAGATGTGCAATGCCGTTCAATTTTTTTCGATTCAAAGAAATGAACAATCATGTTGAGAAAGAAAATGATTGGCTCAATAATAATGCAACATGTTTGAATATCACTTTCGTATTTCAGAACCAAAACTACTTACCCTATTCAAATATTTTTTTTTTTTTTAAGCAATCTTTTCTCGCCCTGTTTTCAAAAAACATCCCCGTCTACCCCTTTTTCTTGTTTTTTTTTGTGCCTCAAATCCGAACTGAGTTAATGAAACTCTGAAAGAAAATTCAAATATTTTTGGTCAAAAGTTAATTTTATTTGGTGAAAAGCTCATGATTAGATTTCTGGTTCAATATTTATCTTGTTTGATTGAATTTTTTATTATATTATAGATAATTTAATTATTTGGTAAAAAATGCAATTTTTTCGTTCAAAAGTATTTTTTTTCAAACATACAAATACTTGGCTGAAAGTTGAAATACTGTGTTGAAAATTCAACTATTTTGTTGAAAATTCATCTCTCTGGTAGAAAATTCAGCTATTATTTGAAAATTTTATCTTGAATTGAAAATTGAACTATTCCGTTGAAATTTGATCTTTTTTAGTTCAAAATTCAACTATTTTGATAAAAATGTATGTTTTTACTTATGAAAACTAATTTTTCAAACAGAAATTTTCAGGATTCCATTTTTGATTTGATTCAAAAAATTGATTGAAAATAAATTTAATTTTTGGAAAATTCGTCTTTTTTATTCAAAATCAATCTCCTTTCGTAAAGTTTTTTTTCATGGAAAACGGCTCTGGTCCATTTTTGTCTGCGGGCCACTGTTTTGAAAAAAAGTATCTTTTTTAATAGGAGAAGCTTTTTCCTAATTGGGAGCCTCCACCGTTGTTTTTGACTTTAAAAATAAAACTGTTTTGTGAAAAATTCATATTTTGGGCTTGAAAATTTAACAATTCTATACAAAACTAAACTAGTTATTTAAAATTTTTATTTTTATTGCAAATTCAACTATTTGTTTGGAATATATAATTATTTAGTAGAAAATTAACTTTTTGGTTAAAAAATCGTATTTTCAGTGCAAAAATTAAACTTTTTTTTATAATTCGTATATTATAAATCATATTTTTTGTTAAAAATCCAACTATTTGGCTGAAAATTCAACTTTTTGTTGAAAAATCAGATTGAAAGTTTGAAAATTAAAACATTTTTTTTTAAATTATATTTTTTTTGGTAAATTCAACTACTTGTAAATTATTTTTCATTATTGAAAACTAATTTTAAAAACTGAAATTTGATTCGGCATAAAAATTTAACTCTGTTGTTGAGAATTTTCATTTTTTCGCTGAATTGAACTAGTTAAAACTCGTTTTTTAATTTTTTTGAAAATGATTTTTTTAACTGAAAATTTAAGCATTCCATTTTTTATTGAAAATCTAATTTTTTTAGTAGAATCCCAACTTTTTCAGTTTTAAATGCTCGAAATTTGTTCAAGAATTTAAATATTTTGTTTAGCAGTAGAATTATTGTGTTAAAAAGTAATATCTTTTGGTAAAAATCGTATATTTTCGTCGAAAATTCCACTTTTCTAAAATTTCTCCTTTTCGCTTAAAAATTATTCTTTTGTGGTAGAAAGGACATCTTTCCCTCCTGGAAATTCAATTACCTTTGAAAAAAATTGTTCAATTCGAAGTTCATTTATTTGGTCGCTAATAGAATTCGTTGGTTCAAAATTAGTTTTTTTTTGGACTAAGGTCGTCTAAGAGGAGAAGAAGTCAAAAACAGCCTGAAAATAGTAACACAGTTCCTGGACGCCCCTTACGTTCACACCTGCTGGAAAAATTGTTTGGTCCACTTTTATGCGCACGCCCCCCACAATTTTTAGTATAATGACAATGATCATTCAGGCCCATCTGCGATCAACCGCGTTTATTCTAAAAGCACTTCTCTGTTGATACGTTGCTCTTTGAGATTTTCCTCTGGATTATATTTATTAATATATTTCTCATGAAAAATTTGTTTAATAAAAAAATAAAAAATAGAGAGAAACTTTAAATAACAAAAATCCTTTGACCTAATCGGGAGCTTCCACAGTAAAAAGGGAAAATCGATCGGCGACAACTACAGCGGATAATGGGATTCTCCTTAAAGCACCATCTCGTAACTTCATCCCCATTATCTCGAACTACGTGAACGGTACATCCTACCAAGGGGAAAATACGATAATCTCAGTAAACTACTTACGCCCGATACTGTGCACCTATTGACTCTGGGCGTACTAAAGAACGAGGTAGAGTAATTTCCGTAATAAAATTATCGCCGACTACGATAACCATCGTGCAATGACATTCCAGAGATAGAAGAAAAAGCGACTCAAAACAAGAAGAAAAAAAAATCCCTGAGGGGATGTTTATAAACTACGTCAGGGGCTCTTGGAAAAACACGTAACGCTTCTAGTGACGAAGGGGGGTGGCTTTTTTCCTGGAGCGTTACATTAATGTTAGAGAAAAAATACACTGACTGCAGAAAAAGTCTTGCGTACATTTTAAGGGGGTGTGGGGGGGGGGGGGTCACAATTGTCAGAAAAAAGCGTCAAAGTATTTCCCTCTTCTACCGCGGTTAGTGGAGCACCCCTTGCCGCGTCAGGCGACCATGCCGTGGGCAGTAATCTACGAAACGCTGGTCGAGACTAAAAATTTATTTGTCCTCATGAACTTTTTTGTCACATTGTGCGACGCTCAGCGGCAAAGTGACAAATTACTCGAGTTTATCCACTGCCGCTCTTCTAAGTATCATTCTCCCATCCTCTTCAGCGAGTCCGCGGTTCTGAATTGGATCCTCGTCCATCCATCATATCCTGCCACGACAATACTTACAATGTCCTTTTACTGCCGCAGTGCGCCCCCCCCCCCCCCTTTGAAGAAAGTTTCTAAAGGGAGTGCAGGACTGCTTCTTGTCAAGACATCCGTGCTGCATGACTCCGGTTAGTTTATCCCAGCACTTTTCCAGACTTTATCCCATTTCCTGTTGAGGTCCAACAATCGGAAATGACCGCCGATATTCCAAACTCGGGTTTGCAGGGAGAATGAAGAGAGCACAATAGAAGCGGTTCTTGGCATCGTCTTTGAGGGTGGTTCTATTTTTTAACCCGAGAAATAAATTGACCTTGAAATGCAGGGTGGCCGCAAAAACTTATTTTCAGAATTCGTTGCTTTACGGACATCTACCTGCTTTTTCCTAGGGCATTTTTTTCATTTTTTCCCCTACTTTCCCTCTTTCCACTGCCCATTTGCCAAGCCTTCTCACCCCCACCTCATTCCCCTATCCTACACTTGTCGCTCTTACTCTTTCCCTTCCTGTCCCTACTATCATCCTCTTTCTATATACACACTTCCCTTTCCCTCTCCCATGCTTACTTCTCTCCCTCTCTTATCATCCTTTTCTCTGCTTCACCTTCCCACCCCTTATTTCCCATCACCTTTTCCACTTCCTTTTTCCTGCCTGGCCCTACTAGCATTCTTGATCTATATACACACTTCCCTTTCCCTCTCGCACACTTAATTCTCTCCCTCTCTTATCATCCTTTTCTCTGCTACACCTCCCCACCTCTCATTTCCTCTAACCTTTTCCACTTCCTTTTTCCTACCTGGCCCTACTATCATGCTCTTTCTACATACGAACTTCACTTTTCCTCTCCTATACCTACATTCCTCCCTCTCTTATCATCCTCTTCTCTGCTTCACCTTCCAGCCACTGATTCCATCTATGTACACACTTCTCTTTCCCTCTCCCTTACTTACTGTACCCTTTCTCTCATCACCCTTCTTTCTGTTTCACCTCTCCACCTCTCACTACCTCTCACCTTTTCCACTTCCTTCTCCCTTCCAGGTCCTACCAGCATTCTTTATCTACATACACACTTCTCTTTCCCCTTCCCAGACTTACTTTCCACCCTCTCTTATCATCCTTTTCTCTGCTTCGCTCCCAACCTCTCATTTTCTCTCACCTTCTTCACTTTCTTTTTCGTTCCTGCCCCTACTATCATGCTTTTTCTACATACGAACTTCACTTTTCCTCTCTCATACCTACTTTCCTCCCTCTCTTATCATCCTTTTCTCTGCTTCACCTTTCAACCCGTAATTCCCTCTCATCTTTTCCACTGCTATTTATTTTTTCTCCCTTCTCCTCCCTTCTCCTCTGTTCCCCTTCTTTTTCATGACTTCGCCTGATTTCACCTCTCATCCTTTCCCTTCCACTTATTTCCCATCACTTTCCGCTTCCTTCACTCATCCCTACTATAATTTTTCTCAATTCTCTACTATTCCCTCTCTTTCCTACTTACACACCCCTCCAACCTTCAACCGACCATCCTTCTCCCCCATTGACTTGCACTACTCTACTACCCCTACCCTACCATTCCTTGCTCTCATTCGTCCATTTTCTTTCTTTCCTCTCACTAAGCTTCCCCTCATAGCCCTTTCCCTGCTACCATTATTTTCCTGAAACTTTTAGATTCTTGCTTTTTCCTCATTTATTCTATATAACATCATTTCCCTAACTTTCTAAACCATCGTTCTACGTAATTTCACATAATTTCCACCCTCCTCAATTTCTCTCATTTCTCCTGATTTTTTTTACTTCTTCCTGGCCTTTGCTCATTCTCCCTATCATTCTTTCCCGTCTCCTAACTTGCGCTCAATTCTTACTTCCGCCACTGATGGCTACTATACTTTCCTTTACTCCCCCTACTATACTTCTCGCTTTACTAACACTTTACAACTCCTTCCTTTACTTATCACTCGAAATGCACTGATAAACCTAACCACACTTCCTTCCCTCTATTCCTATTATTTTCATCACTTCGCCAACCGTCATTTTCCCTCGTTTCCGATACTTTGCCTATCCTCACTTTCCATTAATTTCCTACACATCTTTTCTGATCATTTTCCCTGCTTCTTCCTTCCTCTTCTTCCCTATTTCTTCTATTTCTACACTCTTCCTATTTATTCCGCTTTATCTTCTTTCCCTTTATTTTTATGAGTTCCCCATCTTTCCCCTTATTCTCCCTTTCATCCTTTCCCTTCCCTTATTTTCCCTCACTTCTCCTAATTATCCTTCCTATACTTTCGCTTACTTTTTCTACTCTGCTTGGCCCTTTCTCAGTTTTCTCCCCCTCCCTCCCACTATCACACTCACCCGCACAACCCAACTACCCCTATCCTTATTCACTTCCCTTCTTTCATTATTTTCTCTACTCTTTCTCCTTTACTTGCACTTTATTTATCATGATTCGTTCTTCGTAATTTCCCCTACTTGCCATTCACTTATTGCCTCTCACTTTCTCAATTTCCTCACATTTCTCCTCTGGCTTTATAATTTGCCCTTGCTTCTCTTTATTCCTCATTTGACCTTTTCCCCTGTCCGCATTTTCCCTTCTTTCTCACTTCTGCTAATTGTCGCTCCCTTACTTTCTCTTACTTTCCCTACTCTACCCTCTCTTTCCTACTATTTTAATACTTACCTTCTCCACACTCACTCGAATCACACTACCATCCCTAACCTCATCATTTTCCACACATCCTGTCTTCTCATTCTGCTTTCTCTCCGCTATTTCCTCACTTTGTCTCCACTCATTCAATCCTACTTCCACAAATTTACCCTATTTTCTCTTATTTTCCCACTTTACCTTATTTATTTTTCTTTCTTCTCCTCTCTCCTTCTTTTCCATGACTTTTCTTTATATCTTCTCATTTTTCCTCTCGTCCTCCCCCCTTTCCTCATTCATCCTTACTTTTCACTTCGGCAATCAACCCTACCATACTTTTCCTCACTTCTTCTACTCTTCTCCTTCGTTCGTTATTTTCCCACATCTCCCCACCCACTTTCATGCTTAACCG
The DNA here is from genome assembly GCA_932178445.1 of Andricus quercusramuli. Taxonomy (NCBI): domain Eukaryota; kingdom Metazoa; phylum Arthropoda; class Insecta; order Hymenoptera; family Cynipidae; genus Andricus; species Andricus quercusramuli. The sequence goes on along the minus strand of CAKNXH010000607.1, from coordinate 35,356 downwards.
CACCAGCCTACTATCTATACCCACAATTTCCTACCCTCTCTTGCCAATATTTCATCTAGTATTCATCCTTTAATTGGCCCTCATTTTTCCTGATTCCTCTTCCATAATTTGCCCTACATTCCCTCGACTTGTCGCATCTCACTTCCCTTATTTCCCCTTATTTTTTCTCCTTTCTGCAAGTTTCGCCTCACTTTCCCCATTTCTCCTCCTTTCTCCTAATTTTCCCTAACTTTTTCTAATTTTCGCTCTTATCCTCTCCAGTCCTCTCATTTTCTCTCACTTCCACTACTTCCCCTCCCAGAAAAAAAGTACGGTTACCGGACGGAAACCCAATCAAAAATATAAGGGTTTCTGCCCGATGATACGAAGCATTAAATAATTTCAAACATTATCCTTTGAAGTTATTTAAAGTGCCTCTTATTTTTTTCCCCTGACTTTTGCAAGGTTTTTTTCGAAAACGCTGAATCCCAGGTTTTCCTTGACCTACGTCCAGCCTAAATTAGAGATCCCTGGAAAAAGAGTTATCTTGGTGGCAATTCAAAGCGTAGCCGTAAAAAACGTAATAAGGAACTTTTCGAGGGAAAAAAAACTTCTCTGGAGAAGGTATCTTTGGAGAGGAGAGTAGGAGGGTGACTTTACGGTCCATTTACTCTCAATAGTGGTTTCTCTTTGCTCTGAGTTTTAATTGCAACGTATCGATACGACCTTTAACGGACCTTCCTCTCTGAAGTCAAACTGCGAGGCTCCACTTCCATTATTCTCGATCTATGTTGTTGTCCATTCGTCCCTAACTAGCTGCCATCGTTATCGACCAGTAGAGAGAGTGAGAGTTGTGTCCACTCGCACGTTAACGCTGATAGCTATTTCTCGGAAATCGAATGAGTTATTGCGAAATTTACAATAAAATATTTTAAACAAGTATAAAGGGAGTAGCAAAATAGAAAATTCAATATTTTTGCTTAAAAAAAAGTTTCTTTTCCTCCTGATCCAAATAAAAAATTTCCTAGAAAGTACTACGCATTCCGAAGATATTTTTGGAGTAAGTTTCAAAAATTTTATTAGCGTACTTAATTTTCAGTGATTCTAAAAAAATAATGATCTAGACCTAATAGGTCATAAGATTTCTCCTGTTCTTTCCCATCTCTTTTCACTTCCTCCACTTCTCCCTACTGTACTTTCTCTTACTACTTTCCTATTCACTCACTTTTCTACTTCTCCATCCCTCAATCTTTCGCCACTACTCGCCCGCATGGCCCTGCTAGCCCTACCCTCATTTCCCTCTTTTTCCCTCTTATTTTCCAACACTTTCTACTTCCCCACTTTTTCCTACTATACTTTCTCTTACTCCTTCACTATTCCCTCCCTTTGTACTTCCACCCCCCTCAATCCTTCGCCACTACTCGCCCGCATTACCCTGCTACCCCAACCGTCATTTCCCTCTTTTTCCCTCTTATTTTCTAACACTTTTTACATCCCCACTTGTCCCTACTATACTTTCTCTTACTTCTGCACCATTCCCTCCCTTTCTACATGCACACCCCTCAATCCTTCGCCACTACTCGCCCGCATTACCCTACTAATCCGTACCCTCACTTCCCTTCTTTTTCCTATTATTTTCTCTACTTCTTCACCCCTTACTTCTACTGATAACTCTTATTCTGCTCTCCTCATTCCTTAAACTTTCCAATCCTTACCTTTTCCTCATTTACCCAAAATAACCTCATTTTCCCTACTCTCTTAGTTTTTCTTTTTCCTCATTTTCCATACTTCACCTCCCCTCATTTTTCCTCACTTCTCCTGATTTCCCCTCCTTTATCCTAAATTCTGCTCATTTTCCTTCTCATCCTTTCCGTTCCATTCATTCGCCCTTAGTTCTTACTTCCGCGACTTATCGTTTATATACTTTCCCTCACTTGCCCTACCATACACTTCCTTTACTACTATTTTACCACTTTCCCCTCCCCTACTGATCCGAGCTACAGTACCACCCCTAACCTTATACCTTACCTCTCTTCCTAGCCTTTTCTCTGTTTCACTGCTTCTCTTTTTCTTTGGTTTACGTAACTTTCCTTACTCTTTGTTTTTAACACTGACTTCCAGGTTTTCTTTGACCTGCGGCCACCCTGAATAAGAGATCTCTGAAAATAGAGGTCTCTCAGTAATAATTTGATGCAGAAATTCAATTTATTATAATTAATGCCAACGGCGATACCACGCTGAAAACACCAGTTCTCGTAAGATCACTGAAGTTAAGCAGTGTTGGGCGCGGTTAGTACTTGGATGGGTGACTGTTCGTGAATACTGCGTGCTGTTGGCCCACCGTGGGTGTGGTGAGCCCACACTCGTAGTACTAGTAGTAAATAATCCACTTAGAAACACTCCCCGAATCGGGTAGTGTCATGCCTACCCCGAAAGGGAAATGGCTTAATGGTATAAAAAAAATGTTATTAAATTAATTAATTATTTAGTTAGTTAATTTAATTGGTCCATTTTAAACTAATAGAAAAAATTAATTAGCAGCTTTAATGACGCTGCACACTAAGGCAAAAAAACGTCCGTAGAAAAAATTGATTTTTAGCAGACAATTATTATCCGATTTTAACTTTTATTTATTTATTTTAAATTTAACTTTTAAATTATACTTGTTCTACAAAAATGCTTTGATTTATTTAAAAATAGTACAAAGCACACTCAATTTAGATAATTCATGGACAAAAAGACTTTTCCAGTTGAATTAATAAAAGTTAATGAATAATTTTTTATTTTAAAAGCAATCTTCATAAACAAATTTGCAGCAAAAACAAAACAGTTAAATTTTCGGTTAAAAAAACAATTTTTACAAAAAACAAAAACGAATCTTCAGCAAAACAATTAAATATTTGACCTAACAATTCCCAACTGAAATCAAGAATCATCAACCAGAAAAATGATTTTCCAACGAAGTAGTTCAATTTTCGAACAGGTAGTTGAATTTTCAACTAAATAGGATAGATTTTGAAGTTAAAATGAAATATTAAAATTTTCAGTTGCAAGAATTGTTGTTAAAGCGAACAAACAAACGAATTTCCAAGAATGTAGTTAAATTTATAATCAGGGATATAAATTTTCTAGCAAAACAGTTGAATTTTCAACCTAAAAATACGAATTTTCACCAAAACAGTATAATTTTAAACAGAAAATCATCGTTCGAAGTGTCTACTAAGTAAAGCAATTTAAAGAAAAAATTTAATTTTTCACCAAAACAAGCATTTTTAGCAAATAAATTTAATTTTCTACAAAAAAAAAGATTTTTTAAGCAAATTCATGAAGTTTGAACTAAAAAAGATCAATTTTTTTACAAAAAATGGAATAGTGAATTTTCCAGTCAAATGAGTTAATTTGCAACAAAAAAAGCTATAAATTTTTAACAAAATAGCTGGAAACTATTTGAATTACTTATGTAAATTACTTCGAATTACCTAGATAACAAGTTTATTACCATGGTTATCAAGCTGATTCCTATGGATTACCAGCTCGCTCTTCCAAACTGAAACAGTGAAATTTTCACTGGTTGAATCAGTAGTTTGATTTATCACTGGTTACCCAGTGATTTTCCGATTTTGACTGGCTCAACCAGTAAGTGGCTTAACTTAAACTTACTGAAATATACCAGTAACGCTAAGTGATAGACTCAACCACTAATCATACCAGTGATATAGTGGTCCCCACCTCTGGTTACTTGGATTTGACTTTGAACGACGCAACACGTTGACGGAATGACGATCCTTCACACAGTTGGTCCAAATATATCCTGCAGCCCGGTTCTAATTTATAGCTGTGAATTTATTTTTTTGACAGATAATGCGAAGGTTAGAACAGAGGTGATGATTGCTAAGTGTTAGACTTAACCAGCTGATGGACGACAACATGTACGACTGACTACTGGTACTCACTAACCAGTGAACTGCACTGATTACACCAATCATGGAATTTCACTGAGTGAACGAGTAAAGTCCTACTGATTGTCAGTGACACACTTCTGGCTGTTCCCACCAGTGAAATTGTCACTGATTGAATCAGTAGTTTGTTTTGTTACTGGTGAATCAGTGGTTTTCTGATTTTGCCTAAATTAACCAGTATGTGGCTAAATTTGAAGTTACTGAAATATTCCAGTAAAGCTAAGTGGTAAACTTAACCACTGATCATACTAGTGATATAGCCTGGTTCTAATTAATTGATGTGAATTTTTTATTCTTATAATTTGAAGGTTAGTACAAAAATGATGAATGGTAAGTGTGACACCTAACTAGCTGATGGGCGACAACACGTACGACTGACTACTAGTACTCAGTAATCAGTGAACCTGACTCACTAAACCAATCACGAAGTTCCACTGAGTGAACCAGTGAAATCCTACTGATTGTCAGTGACACAATTCTGGCTGTTTCAACCAGTGAAATTTCACTTATTCTCAGAGAGCGGATAACCGATCGACCCAGTGGCTTTCTGGGGTTGGCATTTTGAAGGATTGTTTCCCCCTTGTCCAGGACCTTTTCTTCATCATTTCTTCTTCTAAAATACCTTTCCAGATAGTTCTCATCTACCAAGAAACAATCACTTGAAGGCACTGAAAGAATCCAACTGCCCTCGAAGAACTTCTGCGTTCCGCGAATACTTCTAGTCAAGATTCCAGAAGTATCCTTCAACCAAGAAATCCGCAATACCGTGTGGAACTCGTAAAACGCACTTCCGGCTTGTACAAAGTCTCCAGCGAGTAATAAAAAGTGGAAATAAACGAACTTCTCGAATAAAGGTTAATACCACTACGGAGTCACTCTGGACTCTTTCGGATGAGTTGGAAAAAGTCCTCTCGCCAGTTGCTGCGAAATAAATCCTCACTTAGTTTCTTCGCAGCCCACTCATACCCATTTTTGAAAACTCATTTATCACCAAGGAGAAGGTAGAGATTTAAGGGCTTGGTGCTTCATACGTGTCGGAAACGGAATCTGGTTCTTCCGGATAACGACTGACGTTCTCAGACTTATTTCTTTTCAATTAGAGGAGTTTGAACTTGGAAATTGAAGTCCTTATCGGTAACGAGTTATTCTTATAGGGTCTTCAGGATTTCGTAGCTCCGGCAGGGGTCCTTCTAGTTTCGGTCTGGTGATCGTC